>VZTJ01005117.1:71680-119338 GCA_013397795.1 Orthonyx spaldingii | reverse complement strand
GGGCTGGGGGCGGGAGGGCGGCGAGGCCACAGCCCCGGCCCCAGGGAAGGGACGATCCCCGTGGGGAAAGGTGTCGGTGCCACTGCCTCGGCCATCAGGGCATTACAGAGCTCTGCCTCCTAGGGAGAAATCCTTGTCGGGGAGTAGCGCAGGCACGGGTTCGGCAGGCAGAACCTGGTCCACACAGGGTGTAGCCTTTTCTGACCTAGGTAGTGTGATGGAGAATCAGGTGGTGTGGGGAATGAGAAAGCAGTATCTGTGCAGGGAGCATTGCTGGACTAGGAGCTGCAAAGTGGAACAAGTCTGGGGCAGCACGTGTGCTAAAGAACTGGAGTGTAACTGGCAGAGGCAGCGTTGGAAGAGAAGAGTCAGCATTCCTCTGGTGCCAGACTTGCAGGGGTTAATCGGAAATTCTCTGTCAGCCTGGATATCCTCTCTAGTGCAAGGGATGCTTCCCGCTATAGATCTAGTGTATAGCCTCTGGGAACACGGGGAGACTTTAAAGGAAAACAGGTGAACAGTAAATACTGTTCTGCTTCTGGCTCTGAGCCTGAGCACTCTGCACGGAGCAGAGTAAAAGAGCGAGTGCTAATACATGGATTTTTAAGTGCACAGGAGGTTGCATTGGTAGGCATCAGGGTGTGCAAATGATGTACAAATCTGGCAAGGCTGAAAGTGACCTGGATCTGAGAGATGCCAGATGGATCTTGTCCACTGAAAAGAATCATCCATCACATGTAGATAGTTCTGTGCCAGTGAAAGCTTTTCAGAGCTGTGCCTTTCTGTTTTACAGATTCAGAGACAGAAACAGGATGAAGGGCCTGCAGGAGATGAAGCAATGAATCCTTTCTGAAGCATCTGACAGCAGGTAAGAAAGCCAGGAATGAGCTGATGCTGAGTCAGACTGTGTTCTTTTGGTACCACTACTCGAATTTCTTGAGAATATGTGAACCACACACCTGAAAACTGTCCCTCTCTGTAGTGTTCTCTGCATCATAGTAGGCCTGTGCTGCCAGAATTGAGGGATCAGGGGTGTCAGTGAAATGGGAGTGACCCTGAGAAATTTAGCAAGAGCTTCTGGGAAGAAAAGCTCAGTTAAAGATGTCAGCCGGTGCTCTTGACATACCATCTGGGAAAGCAGCCTTAAATGTGCTCGGTCAGTGCCAAAGTAGCCATGCTGTCCGTGTAATTCACAAGGGCTCTGTCCAGCCATAGTCCAGATGAAATCCTTTCTGATGATCCTGCTCATGCAATAATTGCAATGTCAAAGTTAGGTGATTCTAGTGACCCTCTGTTCTCTCAGGTTATTTGTCCCACCACATTGTTTTTTCCACATGATCTTTAACCGTTCCCATGACTGGTGGTGCAGGTGAACCTCTCTGTCCTCTCCTGAACTCACTGTTGAGATCCAGTTTAGAGGAGCAGTTGTCTGGTACCCAGCAGCCAGTCTTTTGATTGTGCGTTGTCAGATCACTTTATAGCAACTCCTTTTTCTCTTCTTCACTTCCCAGTGAATCCTTGCAGAAGGCACCTCTATCCCAGCAGTGCTTTGCATACCGTGTGGTTTAGCTTCCGGGTGTTCAATCAGCATTTCAGCTACCAGGTCTTAGCTGTGGTATCAAGAGGAGTTTTTCATTCCTTCCCAGGCACCCAGTGCTCTTGAAATCCTGTGAATGCATTTCAGCAGGGCCAGCAGCGTTCCAAAGTGCAGCCCATGGCTATCTTCATCTTTGATATTAACAAGGCATTGGGTCAGGAGGGGATGAGTTACTTGCAAAGACCTGTTGCCTCTTCACTCTCCAAACCAGCTTTCTGAACTAAAGATGACCTTGCATACTTTTCCACTCTGTTTCGAGTTGTTTGTTGGCTGCTGCTAAGTCAGTTGCTTTGCAGCCAACAAACTCTCAATTCTTATCTCTGCCATCCACTTCAAATACAGTCGTGGTGTAGCTTGTCAGGGAGATAGACTAAAGCTGTGGGAAAGGTGTAGTCTTTTGCAAGTCTGCCTGCTTCTTGTCCCAGAGCAGAACAAGTCAAGTCAGATGGGATGAATGATTTTTGGTCAGTGTGCTGATCTGAATGGTACCAGAGCTGGTAGGAGAAAGGGCTTGTGGCAGCTGGTGTGACAAAGTGTTTTTAAAAAGGTGAAGAAAGCCAAGCTATTTGAGCAGTAGCAAAATAAACAAGTTTTAGTAAAATGCAACTGTATTTTTTGGTAGTTGATTTCACGCTTGTGAGTCTTGGAGGCTGATGGTTTTTCTGAAGGTGAGCTCCCATAACTGTTAAAATGTCTGCTATGTTTTATGGAAAATCCACTGAAAACTGGATTCTGAGATTCTCATGTATCACCACATCTACCGCGTAGACCCAAGAAACAGTTCTGGAGGTGAGGTCCTGACAAATTTACTTTGTTGTGTATTTGTTATCACAAGCCTTGCTTCTCCAGCACAGAGGGAAAACAGAACTCTCTGCCTTATGTGTTGCTGGGACAAGTACAACATGTAGAGATCTCAAATGAGCCTGCATGTGATACAGATTGAGAGTAGGATTCCTCTGTTAATAAATGAGGATTTGGCTTGACACCTTTTTGATTCATCGTGCTCTTTTTACTGGTCTTGTCAGGATCTGGAATTGTCGTAATAGAGCAGATTGTCTTGACCGTTTGACTTGATTAATGCTTTGAGAGTAAATTTAAGGTCCTGAAACTGGGTATATTCATCTCCTTGCTTGAAGGCTTTTGGTTGGGAAGATATCTCCTTTCTGTATGACACCCTGAGCTTTGGAGAGAGAGTGATTGTTGGCATTCATGCCAGCTGTGTGTATTTCAAATCAGCAGTAACTGGTAAATGTGATCCTCTCTGAGATTCATTTTACGCAGGACTGCAAAGGAACTATGTGTGTAACCTATGCAAACAGGACTGATGCCTTAGGGCATGAAATCATCCATCCTGTTTCCCTGCCAGTTCCCCTACCTGAGGGGTTTTCCTTAGATCTAGATTGGCTGGGTCTGTAACTGTAGTAGGAAGAATGTTACTTTTTAAAGTTGAAATACCTTTACAGCTGGTTGGAGGAGCAGGGCGATGCTATGGTCAGAAAGGTACCTAATTTCTGCCATGGATTTATTGTGTTCAGGTCATTACTGTTTCTTACTCTTTGTCCTTTGGTTGGAAAATATGATTAACAGCAGTCTTTCTAGGGATTTGAGGATGTTTCTAGCTGCTTGGATGCTGTGGTGTTGAATGCTTTAGTAAAGCTCGGTGGAGAAGAAATGATAAGGATATTTCAGGCTGTGACTTCAAAATGAAGCAGACCCCCGTGTGATCCATTGTCCTGTGTGTTCTATAGCATGGTGGAATTGCTGTGGAGTGCCACACAGTGCCCTGTCTTGTTCAAGGCAAGTGGGCACACTGAGACCTCACCATTTTTGCCTTCCCACGAGCTGTTTGCTTGTTTTGCTCGCATGTCTAACCTTGCCTGAATCTTCTTGACTTCAAGGACAATTTTCTCTTTTTTGCTTCTTTGTTTGTTCCATGCTTGGAAACTATTCTCTTCATTGTCAGGATGTTCCTGTATGGTTTTATTCCAAATATGCTCAGCCAGAGAGGGCCAAAAGCAGCAGGTTGCAGGATGTTTCATAGTTGGAATGACATGAGCCACCCTTTCTGGAGTGTCCTTCTGGGAGCTGTGCTTAGGAAGGAAATGGCGTGGAAAACCACGTAGGAGTGTGAGAATAGCTTTGTAATGGTTGGAATGCAGTATAAGCATCACTTGGGTGGGCTCAGTTTTCCTCTGCTTTTCAACAGTACAGGGTGCCAAGCCTGAGGAAGGCTGCTGTGCAGGGGTGAGGGAGCTGGAATGTATTCTTCGGTTGGGGTGAATGCAATTCAGTGAAACTGATAGGCATCAAACTGAATAATGATTTTAAAGTATTTTCACATGATGCCTAATCTGTGGAAATTCACTACCACATAATAGCACTGAGGCTAAGAGCTGAGCAGGATTCAGAAAAGATCAAGCACTTAGGAGTGGAAATGTTCAGACTTGCTTTAGCTAAAGAACTTGTTTTAGAAGGTGTATTTTTCAGACATAATCCAATCTCTTAACAGGTAAAGGTTTGAAGGAAGGGCAGTGTGTTCCATAATTGTCCACTGAGGCTTCTTGCTCCATCTGCTAAACCACCTTAATGTACTGGCCTGTGTCAGGGGCAAGGTATTGAATCACTTGTGTGCTATGTTAGGTTGCTTGCTGAGCTTGCTTTTTGTGGTAATTGCATTAAGGGGAAAAAAAAAACCAAATCACCAACCAAAGAACAAATCCACAAAGTACTGCAGCTGCTCTGATTAGTCCTGGTAGTTGAGGATTTTAAGCTGGTGAAGAGCAGGGTCTGTGGGAAGATAGTGTGGTTCGTAGAGGAGAACCGTCTTACCAATGAACATGGAGACGTGTAGCTGTTGTCTTTTCCTGCTGAGTGGTCAGGCAAAGCACTTGCTGCTTCTTTCCTTTGCTTGTGAGAGGGAGAAGAATGTGTGGAGTTTGACCTCTCCACATTGCAGTTTGTTGTGGACTTTAGTCTGTGAGGTGTCTGAAAGGCAGGGCTTTAAGGCTGTTCAGGTGCGTTATGGTGTGTTGTGGGATGAGACTCAATGCGCTGTCTGTGAAGACAGTCTGTGTCCTGTGCTCATGTCCAGGATCTGTCGAGGATCAGGAGAATCACCAGTGCTGCAAGTAGGTATAAAATCCATTTGATGCACAGCTAATAAAAATAAGTGGCAGTGGCATGAAGATCTGTATAAAAAGCTGTGTGTTTGTAATGTTTGCCTAAATGCCAGGGGAACTGAAGGAAAGAGCCTGTATATGTATTTTCAGAGACACAGCAGGATATGTAAACCTCAAGATCCCTGTATGGGCCCTATGGACTTCTCTGGGAACAACATGTGCTTTAGGCCACAACTTAATCCTTTTGTGGTAGGCCTAACAGCTGTGAATAAAGGCTTACTGAGTTTCATAGAAGTTTTGTGTTGCTGATAAAGTGAAATGGGTCAGGATCGGAAAGTAAGTTTTCCTGCAAGTGTTAGACTGGTTTTTAGGCAGAGGTTATCTGATCAGCTTCTGGTGGAAAGAGAGAACTACTTTAAATTTTTGATTTCTTAAGGATCAACAAATTCAGAACTGGAAGTCCCACTGTGACTTCTATGTCTTTGGTTGAGTTCTGTATTTGTATTTTACCTATGTGATAAAGCCGGCTTTGGTAGTTGTAGGAGTCATAACTGGATTTTCTTACTCTTGTGTTTAAAGTCTCAGTTGTCCAGCTGCATTAATGTAACACTCGTGTTCAAATGGTTCTGAAATCAAAAGGGACAGATGAAGTAGTCTCACTAACTATGCAGGAATTACACATAGACTCATAAAAAGCCTTAGGTGAGTTTTACTTTATAGCATTTGTTTCAAACGAATATAAGTTATTTTCCCAAGGTAATAATTAGATAATCGTTGTGGCTGTAAGGTTTTTGACCATTTTTTTGGCATGTGCTACTTAGAGTAACTGGTTTTAGACCTGCATATGTCTTGCTTCACAAGCTCTCTGCAGTTCCCAAAGATGCCTTGCTGCTCTGTCTCCTAAATCAGATTTCTTCCTGCAGCTTTAGTGTTCATTAATGATGACTCTGCTGCAGCCCAACGGGAAGGTTAAAAATATTCTAGGGAGATGAGTTGAAATCTGGTGTCTCTCACATAATTGAATAGTGATTGCAAGTTAATGCTACTGTTCTGGGTTGGTTTTTTTGCTTGAGTATTTTTATTTATAATTTTTTCATTATTGAGAACTCTTCTTCCTTCTCTTTTATCTGTGGGAGATTCTTATCCAGTGTATTGTATGAAAAGCATTTTCAAATGGGGGAAAAGAAAAAAATGGAAAATGGCAGGATTTTTGTGCTTAAAATTAGAGTTGTTTTAAGTAACTTTTCTTGAGAATGGATTTCAAGCTTAGATCTTACCTTTAAGTGCATTTATTTCTCTGAACGGAAAGTGTCTCATGCACTAAAGTATGCAAAATGTATTTATTTCCCTTTTAGAATTTAATTTCTAAACATTGCTTACACTACAGTTATGTGAATACTGGGAAATGAAAACTTGGCTCAGAAGGGTTTTCCCAGGTAACTGCATTTTGCTAGAGATGTACTCTGTTGTTAGATGTCTGTGTAGGCACTCAATGCAATTTCTTCTAGGACAAATATGGAGAGTCATTTTTGGCAAACATCTCATACCAGTTTGGTTTGATTCCTGAAAGTAAATCACCCTTGCTGGGTTGCAGAGTTTTGGTAGATTCTACTTACGAGTGTATTCATTTTTCCATGATTAGATGATGCCTTTGCAAAGAGGTCCCCAGGTGTCTGTGAAATGGCTCTAGCAGAATTCGGTGTCGCTGAGGCCTCAGCTGGATGGGGCTGTGTTACTGTGCAGCTCCAGAGGTGATTTACTGCCTGACTGACAACTCGCAATATAAACATTAGTCCAAGCATGATCTTGTCCCAAAACCCCGCCTACGCAGGGAGCCAGGAGCCTTCCTGCCACGCGCCATAAATCGTTTACGGTTTGCTCATGGCCATACATTTGCAAAGCAGCTGTGTAGAGGGGATTAGCAGTTTGCAGAAGGCCTCTGTGGGGCTAAATTCGGGTCTCTTGCTCTGGTGGTGAATACCGGCATCGGAATAGCAGGAGTGCTTCTCGGCAGTGGAAGGCAAATTACTCTGGGAATGGGGGTGGGTGCAGGGTATCTGTGAGGGTACAGCAGCCAGGAGAGAACGTTGGGTTGCAGTGCTGCAGTTTGAGCTCCGATGCCTGATTGATAGCTGCCCAGCGCTGTGTGGGATTGAGCAAGTCACTGGTGGTTCTGTGGGCTTAAAATTTTTTTTATATACTTATTATTTCTATGTATTTTACACATATATAGAGAGACAAAATGTAAGCCTGCCTCTGCTGTCTCCTAGGAGCTAAAGGATGATGGAGTTTTTGGGTCTTTTTTTACAATGTGAAGAGTGGTTTCCCTTTTGCTAGCCCACGGTAGCAGAATCAAATTATATGCAAGGCCATTTGGGGCTTCACAACTAATTTTAAGCTTTTATAAGAAGTTTTACTGTGCCACTTGGATTTATTACAGCTTTGCAACTTCAACTCCCAAAGTAAAACTGTTTTTGTGCTGGCTGCGATAATTTAAATTACCTCCTGGAGCTTCTAATGACTAACTTGTGTTTATGGTGAAAGCTGCCATTTATCCAAACCCTGAAAGCACAATCTGTTAGGTAATGTAGCTCTAAATGTATTGATGCTTTTTATCAATGGTAAGTACATCAGAGCCTAAAGTCAATTGGTACCTTCAAGCCTTCCTGTAACAAAGAAAATATGCAGGTTTTGCTGTGCAGATGGGACTAGACAGTACAGGTCAGAGATCTCCTGTGTGCTGGCTGCAGGACCAGCTGCTGAGTAAAGCAGAGATAAGTAGATCGATTTCAGCTGGGTTGGTTTCTCATTTAAGAATCTTTTCTTAGGTGGGTTGAGTAAGAATCCAGGTGGAATGTGTCAACAAGGTGTCCCCTCTGGATGCATCAACTGAACATGAGTGCTTCCAGACTGTACCATGAGCATCCACGGGGCCATGGGCAAAGCCAGGGGGCTCTGGGTAAAGCAGGTGATTTGTTTCCAAAATGACACAATTAGCAGACTTCTTACTATTTTGTTGAAGCTGGTACATGGGCTTCTCTCTCAAATAAGACCATTTTCCTGGAGCTTTCCGCTCTGCTCTCTTCTGTGGTAGGTTTGGGGAGAGTAGCTGGCAGGGCTCATCCTAGGCTTGTTTCAGTCTCAGGGTTGCCACCATTTTTCTTGCAGCTTTTGACAAAAGGCTGGATAGTCTGATTCTTTCTGCTCTGCTGAGATGGAGGCCAGATAGCACCAAATATATTTGTGGCTGTTTGTGTGGGCATTTTGAGATTCAGAAGGCACTTTGCTAATGAGCTGTAGGTCATTTCATGTCAGATCGGCTGAGTTTCCATTGAGCTGGTGCTTTGTTGCGGCAATGCACATGGACTGTGTGTGTTTGGGGATCCCTGTTGCCTATCTCAGATGGAGAGGGCTTTCCTCCTGTTCACTACCTCCTCTCTCCCCGCAAGAAAAAAATCATGACCTGGAGACCTGTTAACCTCCAGATTGAATTAGATGTTTTGTTGTTACTTATGTAGACTTTTCAGATATATACAGAGGTGAGAGAGGGGCGTGGATATGTGATCGTATTTTGAGCTTTCCCTCCTTCTCCTTGTTTTTGATACTGAAGTTGGAATTCACCCTTCCTTTTCCTGGGAACTGATGTGAAGGAATTGCTGTCACCCAGAGCAAAGCTCAATCCACTGCCTTGAGGCCCTGCCTCTCCAGGAGAGGACTTTGCCTGATTTCCACAGCTAACAGTTTGTTTATGAGCTTATGTTACCTGAATCTTGTGGGGTGGGTCAGAGGGGTACTGCTGTTCAGGGCAGTGGGAATCTCAACTCAGCCAGGATAGGGGAGGGAAGGAATAGAGTTAGTATAGTTAACTCTTCCCCCCCGCACACCCTCCTTTCTTCCCTGTTTCCTCACCTGCCCAGCTGTGTAGTAGGTTAGCAGTACGTGTCTGTTCTTATTCTTATGAAAGTAGACTTTGTTCTCTGAAGACTGCTAATCATGCCCCATGGGGGTGTAATCAGTTATAAGGTATTTAATGCAGTGCAGGCGGGAACAGGCTGCCTGGCCAGGCTGGCAGATTGCAACACTACAATTATAGAGGGCCCCTTTCCCCCACTCACCCGCCCACCGGTGGCAGGATGAGGGTACCTTGAAACAGTGTTAAGTCTATGAAAAGTAAAGATGTAGTGGGGGAAGGGAGAGGAGAGGCTGAAGAGACAGCTCCTATTCTGGGAAACAGGCAGACCTACATTCTGCGAGAGCTGCAGCCATTGCAGCTTGCACTGTTGAGACTTGTGGAGTTTGGGTGCTGTCACCATCCAAGTGGATTGCACAGGAATGGCCTTTGGCAATGTGTGGAACAGCGGGACCTTCCGTCCTGTCTGAAATGGGTTTTCTTGTGGTGGCTGGGGTTGGACAGGTATGAAGTGGTTAGAAGGGGAGAAGCCCATTCTCCTGCATGCAGTGATTTAGACACCTAATCTGTAAATCCTGCCAGGCTTCTATTTATATCTTTGGATATAAATCTATTGGTAAATTTGGCCTTTCATGCCTCGTTCTTCCAAGTACTGGAGCTACTGCAGCTTACTGAAGGAAACAGGTAGCCTGAGGCCTTGAGTTTCAACAGGCATGAGAAAGTCTACTGGACCTCATCTCGTCTGTTCTTGTTACTTAATATCAGATCATTTCCCTCTGTGAAGGCCTTGAAATGCACATATGGGGTGTGGAGCAGCAGGGCTGCAAGCCTTATAAATCATTCCTGCTCTGGCCGCTTGCTAGATGCATGGTTATGTTTCTGGAGCTTATGGCTACATTGACCTTTCCCCTTTCAGGTTCCCTAGAGGTTACAGGGTTTCAGCCCTTAATTGGTTCCCTCTGAATTTCCTGACACTGTTTTGTGTCTGTTACATTCAAGTGGGATATATTCTCTCTGCAGCCCTCGAGAGTTGGTTTTCCTGTTTGGTGCTGAGAGAACATTGACTGTTAAGTCTCAATTAGCCCTTAACAGTGGGTGACGGATTTTTAAGGTTTTTAGGAGTGGGTTGATGTTTAGCTATGTTGCACAGAGTAAGTGCAGATTCACATTGTGGGGAGTTCACAATACAGACTTGAGAATTCTGCTGACAGTTTCACATCTGAGGCATCCTCATCTTTTTCCATTCCGTGTAACTTCATATTTGAGAATGTGAATTCTTTGGAAAGCTTTAGGATTTGTAGGAGTGTCACATGAGGGAGGAATAATGTTTTTTCTGACTAGAGCATAAAGTCTATTTGCAACTGTAAAATGATGAGGTTCTGAGACAAGAGGTTACATGATGTCTTGGGTATTTATACATTAAGTTTTTCTTCTCTTGATCACTGAAATGATTGGTGTCAGTGCTATAGTGGAAGAATGTTGTGCAGTGAAGATCAGATCTGTGTATATGGGCAGTGGAGACAAGCATTTACAGAAGGATTTTGGGGTAATGAGGAAGTGCCTGCATCCCGTAGAAGCTACTTGACTTACGGTGGAGTGGTTTCCTGGGGATAGAAAAAGACCTGGATCCTTTCAAGCATCCATTTTGCCTAAAGTCAACTTTTTGTTCAGCCCTGTCCCCTCAACTCAAGAGGTCTCAGTGTTTTCTTTGCCCCTTGTTTTCTAGGAAAAGTCAGGGAAATTCCCTTCCCAGGCTACTGCACAGAACTGTTCCTGCCCTGGACTGTGGCTGTTTCCGAGCCCAGGCAGCAGCTCTTCTCCTTGTGGCTTGCATGCCCAATTGAGAACTCTCCTGCCTTGCTCTGTTTCTCTTGTCTCATGGGCTCAAGAAGTCGCCTGGAGAACTTGACCCTCACACAAATGATTTTGGGGCTGAAGCTGTTGTTGGGGTCCTGACAGTGGCCGTGCAGGCCTGTGTGGGGAGGGAGTGTGGCGGGTGTCAGCAGGGTGGGTGTGTGGGCTTGCCGCTTGTTTTCCTTCTCTGCCTGGTGAGGAATGCAATGTGTTTGCCTTCCTTGGCCTGTGGTTGCAGCCGCATTCCTGCAGTGGGAGTCAGCGCGGCGGCGGGCGGCGTGCTGTTCATGCCCCGTGGCTACATGCTTTCAGCTCCACATCAAAGGTGTGTTTAGTGTGTAGCTTGTGCCATTCCTGGCCACACCTGGTGGCCTGCAGGCATGCAGGAGGTGGAGTCTGGCTGTGTTTGCAGATGGCATTCAGGGTTCAGACTTCTTGCTTGTTGTGGAAAGGCTGGAGCTGAGTCCATGCTGAACAACCCCAGGAATGCACCGGGAGAGCTGAGCGGCCCAGTCACTCCAGGGGCATGTCCTAGCAGCAATGTTTCCTTTATAGCTGCAGCAAAATAACTCCTGCCTGCTCCTCCAGAGGAACTGACTGTTTACTTGGGTGTGTTGTACGGTTTAATTTACACCGATAAGGCCAATTAAGGTTGGCTCGTCCCCCCTGCAGCCTGTGTGCTTTTGGCGATCAGTAGATGATTGAGTGGTTCGTGCCATCCAGCTCTGCTCAGTACAAACTGTGCACGAGATGCCTGCCTGGAGATGGAATGGTTCTGGGATTTAACCCAGGCAAGAGTGCTTCCCCCAGTCAGTGGGAAATACTCTATTCCAGCTTCTGGAAAATCTTTCCTTTTCTAGCTGGTACCCCAAGAGCTGAGGACAGGAAGTTTGCTGAAGGATGGCAGATCAGGATGTAGCTATGTTATTTTGGGATCCTTGACATGATATCTGTTTGAGAAATGGTCACTAGTTTTCTATGCACCTATCATGCAAGGCATCCTTGTCCTCTATACAAGCCTTTCATTTGCCTGGCACAGGGAAACGTGATCCTGTTTGGTAGTGTCATTATGGGCAGCCCATAGGCAAAGTTTGTGGAAGTAACAGCAGACCATCTTCTGTGTTCTGGGTAAGCCCTGGGCTGTTTGTAACCCAGTTTGCTTGGATCTTTTGCAGTTTCCCTTTTGGCAATTTCTAGTAGCCTGAAATTCTGTGACCTGCCAGTAATTTCCATATTAAAGTTAGTCTCCTGCGGAAGACCTCCCTACTGCCATCCTTAGACAGTAGCAGGAATGAAAGAATTTGCTCTCAGAAGTTCTCTGGCTTTATAGCTTAGTTTTTTCTGTTTAGCTGTCACCACGCTCTCCATGTGAGTCACTGCAGAGCTCACGTTACCACAAACAGCCCCATGCCACTGTCTCTCCAGAAGGCTATATCACTTTTCAAAGCAGGATCTCAATGATAGGTGATTAAGGGAATGTTACTTGTTCCAAGACTCATTGTGAAACAGTTGGAAATTATTCACATTGGGCTCTCCTCTCTTTTGATTTCACGTAAACTGTGCATTTTATTTCAAACTAGTTGCCACCAACTCCATACATGACTATTAGGGCTTGGATGCTGAGAAAGTTGCCTGAATCTTCATTTTCCTTCCTCTGTTCTGTAGTGGCAGACTGGACGATATGCCCTGCAGCAACAGGAGGTGGTAGCAAAATATAAGAAAGTCTAAAATTGGATTGTGTGGCAGATTACTGATAGAACATTTAAGTGTGTGTAATCATTGTCATACTGGGTGTTCCAGCTTTGTCATGTGATAGGGGCTACGGCTGCAAAGATAGAGGTCTTGTTTTGGATTGCATGCTACTTCTGCTGACACTTTGCAATTGCCAGGGATGGAGTGAGGAAATATGAATTAAATGGATCTGACAATGGCCAAAGAGGGAGTAGGGCTGATTATCAACCTTTTTCCATCCTGTCAGTGAGTTTTAATATGTTGTGGAGAGAAAGTCACTAGCTCCTTGTTTTGGCTTCCCTGCTGGCCTTCAAGACTGTAGGAATCCAGACCTCTGTGCTCCTGTATCCAGTCCCAACCACCTCTGCCCGGGCAGTGTGTTCCTCTGGCTAGAGCTGTAACCCTCCCAAGTAGCTAGATCTCCCCCTGGTGGAACAGGGAGCAGGAAGCACGGCTACGGCTGGATGGTAAAATTGGGAATTGGTCTGATCCTGGGGCACCTTGAGCATGCAGCAGATGTGATGTTTGTCCAGTTGAGACATTCCTCAGTCCAGAGTCACAGACTCAGCAGAGCCGAGCTCGTGCAGCTGCATGAAGCTGAAGGCGTGAGTGAACAGCTTACTGTCGGTACTGAGCAAACACTTGGACTTTACAACATCTGCCTGGCTGTGTGCTGGCATTCCTCCATGGTCTTTGCCCTTGGAGGAGCAGTGAGCTGCTGGCTCTTTGGGTTGTTGTCTGACTCTTGACCAAAAAAAAAAGGTACCTGGAATGTGGCGGCTTGCGTTCTTTAAGATATCTGGGGTTGATTAGCCCTCAGTTAGAGCCTCTTTGTGGATAGGTGGGTTCACTTGCAGCTCGACTATCTCACATTCCGCGCTTTCTCTCTGAAGAGCTGCATAGGGTTTACTCATGGGGGATCTACAGGAAGGAGCCCTGTGTAGGGGAAGAGCATGTCTGCTTAGCATTACTAAAAAGGAGTGTTTTTCCTTAACCCTAGAATAATTAATGGACTTATGCTATCCCAAAGGACAACAGTGGTAAAGGCATTTCAGTTTTACAAGAACAGTGTCAGGCAGGGGATATAAAGTAGTCTGGAGAAGCTGACCTTGTGGTAAAGCTGAATGATGGGCCCTTGAGACAATTGATGCTCATACTTAGCTCCAGCTGAAGAACAGCACTGGTGCTAGCAATGATGACAGATGTGGAAGGAGATAGTTGATGAGTGCTCTGACTCACCTACCACAAAGAGAAGCTGCATCTGAGGGAAGAGCTGAAGCAACCCAGCTTGGTCACAAGTGGGGCATCTGTGATTATCCCTCTCCAAGGGAGGAAAGTGAACCTAGGAGGTACAATCCAGCATGTACAGAAGGAGAAGCAGTGCAGCCCATGGCTGTTGGTGACAGCAGCCTCCTTGTGCAGGGCAGGGGGTGCAGCTGTGGGTCTCCTCTCCTGTGCCTGGGATCCTGCTGTTAAAAGGACTGACTGGAGCCCAGGGAACAGGGAGAGAGGAGCCATAGTCAGTTGCGTGCTTTACACAGGTCATCAGTGAAAGATAGATGGGTGGATCTGTTTGTTTTTCCTAAGATGGATTAAACCATGTTATATTTCTGTGACTGAACTCAGAATAAAATCTCTCAGTAGTTCAGTGGTGCTGAAGATTAAGAGAATAATTAAAAAATACCCAACCAAAACCAAAAAAAGCCAAACCAAACAAATGAGGCAAACTGAGGCAGGTTAACTACAGGACCACACCACAAAAAAGAGAGAAGATGCTCCAGGGTTACATGCTGCCTCAGGAGCTGTGCTGCTCTATTGTTTAGAGTTGAGACAAGTTTTGTGCCTGTTCCTGCCCCTGGCTCAGGCTCTGAATCTGCTAGGCCAAAAGCATGGTTTTGAAAGCCATCTCCTTGTTCTGCTTTTGTGTCCTGTTGAGATGACTACTGCCAGTGTGTACAGGAGTGGATGCTCTAAAACTCTGCATCATGCCTGGGTGCAGAGGCTGAGTGGAAGTCAATGAGGAATACTTGATGTAGTCTCCAAAGTAGGCAATGGCTGTGACATGGGGTAAGTGGGAGATGTCTGTGCCTGGTAGGAATCCTGCTTTGCAAAGGAGTCAGTAGCAACACCACTTGTAACCTCTGGGAACGAAAAGGGGCAGGATATAATCAGCTTTGGAAAAAGGCTGCCATGACTCCTTTTCTCTTTCATCCCTTTGACTGGATAGTTTTATTCCTCAAACACCACTTTGCTTCTCTCAGTGCTGCTGTGCTTTTTCCCTACCAGCTTACAGCAAGTTATTGCTCTTTGTAGGTGATGTGAGGTTCAGGCAGCTTGGTTGAGAACACCCCACTGCTATCCTCACACAACTCTGGTGTCACTAGTTCTGCTTCATTATGCCAACTCCTGCATGTATTCAGTGCTGTAGAGATCATAAAATATTTCTGTGCTAGATCTTCTCTGATGAATAGCACAGAGGATGTCTCAAGTTTCCATGGCAATGCTTCTGAATGTGCTTCTGTCACCAAAGAAAGAGGGACTTCCAGTTGATTAAGATTTGAGGGTTTTGTCTGAGAAAGGAGATGGTAGTGAAATTGCATATTAGTTGTTTGCCTGCCTTTGGATGTGCCTCTGAGTGATGTGTAATCTGGAGAAAGAGGAAGCTGACATTTGGCTAATGGCAGAGATGGCCTGTGTCGTGCAAGCTACAGCTGGACCCCTGGACATGCTTAACTGTTCAGCCACAGATGCAGCTGCACAATCACACAACAGTTAAGCCTGTACCATTCTCTGCCTCTCATATCTGACCATCTGCTAGGGAAAAGCTAATTAAACCAAAACGATTCTTGCTGGGATTAAACCCCAGCAGCAGAAAAAATTGAGTATAATACAAATATTGTTCTTCTACTACTGGATCAGGGTTGCTGCTTTGTTTGTTTTTATAAAGAATTGCAGGCTATTCAGCTCAGTTGCTGTCAGGTAGGTGATTAGCTCATGCACACTTTCCTTTCTCTTTTCTATCCCAGATCATTCTTGTTTTAGGTGCAAGAAATAAGACTGTCTTGCTGAATTTTTGTGCCGTTCCTTTATTATGACAGCTGAGTGTGTATTTCTTTAACTTGCAACTTAATGCAAAACCAGTGCACAAAGCTGCTTTTTTCTCCTAGTGCCTCAATTTCTCTATTTATGAAATGGAAATTGTTCCTGCCTTCTTCTTTGCATGTATTTATGGTGGGAATGAATCCTAGAGTTGATGCGGGGCCGCATAACTTTATAGTTGCACTAGTGTGAATCTGAGACTTAAGAGCAAACAGTTTATTGCAAAAATGTATCTGCAGCCCTTTGAGAGTTGAAGTTTAAATCTTATAAAACAAAAAATGTGGAAGTGTGGTTCCCTTAGCAACCAAACTCTTTGTGTACCTACAATCCTTGATGCCATGTGATCTGGGCTTCAAAACAGCTCTTTCAAAAAAAAAAAAAAAAAAACCAACAAACCAAAACCAAAAAAAAAGCCCCGAAAAAGCTTACAACTCAGGCTGATTTCAGGGCTGCTGTGGGTACTCGAGTGACAGCTCACCACTTTATTCAGAGTGGTGGCACAATTTAGTTTCTGAAGGCCAATGAGGGATTTAGTTCTCTTCAAGGCGGTCTGAGAGGATTCTTGATATTGTCTTTCTGTGCCAAACTTGAAAACTTTCACTGAAGAGGAAGTTTTTTCTGCACATGGTAGCTCCAAGACAGCAGTAGAAGGTGGCCCTGAGGAGAGTGAAATGGTTGTGTTGCTGGTGTGGATGTGAGGAAGACTGGTAAGCTTGAAGAGACACAACTGAAAAAGCAGGTAGAGATGAAAGAGTGCCAAGAAAGTGAAGATTAAATTTATCTTGATATTCAGGAGGAAGAGTTTGAATAGTTTTTAATGAGAAATGGAAAGAACACCACTAATTTTAGAATTGTTGAAATTTAATTTTGACATATGTTTCCTGGGGAAATGCTGTGGGAACTGAGGAGATGAGAGATGATTTAAAGTGTGGGTTTGTAGCATGTTAGGTCTGTGACCTAGGACTTGGTTTGTGCATGTGCTTATCCCACAGTTAACAGGAGAACATATTTTGGTAGAAGAGGGTCAATAGTAAGACTGTGCCTGAGGGCAGTTAGATAACAAACTCCACACTCCGGTTTGCTCAGATGAACTGTTGGTGAGCCATACCCTTAGGAATGAGCAAGTGGGGAACATTGTCTTCCCGGAACTGCTCCAGGTGTGTTGGACATCAGCAATCAAAAGCTGTGTGGGTGTATGCAAAACAGTGTACAGCATTGAGTATTTGTGGTCACCCTTTCCATCTTGCTTGGGGAAAGTAGAGAAAATGTTAAGCTGTGCTGGTCTGAGCATTGTTATGATGTTTATTTGGCATAGGATTAATAAAACTTCCAAGACATATAAATGTCAATACCTTTAGTAACTTAATATACCTTGTGTAGTGCAGTTAGCTTATTTTGATTCTGAAAGACACCACATTGTTGTGGGTTTGGGGTTTTTTTTGGAAGAAAAAAACCCAAACCAAACACCAAACCCAGCAAAACCTTCTTTGGAAGTAGAAAAGTGCAAAAAAGGGTTAACTTCAATATTGGTAAGGATTTTGCCATTGCAGGGAAGTTGTACTGATTTAACTTAATCAGATTAGAGACAGCTGTGATTATATTAGTGCAACATTCCTGTATAGGCATCCTTAATTTAGTTTGTGTCTTGTATCTATTTAACTTAAGTTGTTTCAATGTGAAGTGCTCTTAAACTGAATTAAGAACATTTGCCCAGGAGCGTTATACTGCTTTATATTATTGTCTAAGTCAATTTAATTTAGTACAGTGTATATGTAGACAGGACCTTGGGGAAAAAAAATGATCCTTTTTATTACTTTCTGAATAGTCTGTCATGTTTGGCTATAGCCATGTAATCATGGAATGAAAGAGCCTGTTGTGGTGCATGGGGTGGAGGATGGGAGAACTGATCATTGTGAGCCTTTGTACAACTTGGTCATTCTTAGCCATAGCGTTCAATTAAAGTAGGTTGATCCTCCTTGTAAATGAGGCTTTTTCCTGTCTAGAACAGATGTGAGACCCCTGTTATTTTAAGTTTCCTCCTCAGCCTACCAGTAAAAGTGCCTGCAACATGGTTAGAGTCCTGTTTAGGCAGCAAAAGCAACACCTTAAAACTTGTCACAGATGTTTAATGTTTAAAAAAAATCAGATGGCTGAGCAGGTTTGAGCTGGATTTTGCTACTTTTCTTCATCCATAGCTTGAAATAAATGTCACCCAATGTTGATGCTGTTTCCTTCCTGGTCTGTGTCTCCTGACAGGACAGGAGACAGTATGTGCCACCTATATGCTATATATGGTGACTTAGATGCATACAAAACTTATGGCCAAGGAATAAGTAAGTACTGCAGATGTCTGTTCACTTTCTGGTTGAAAAGGATAAATCCAGGCAATACATCTTGTTTTCTGCTTGCTGGTAAAGACTCTGTGGGAACAAAACTGGCACGTGAGTTACTCGCAAGCATGGTTGAAGTGATAGCATTTCAGAATAAAGCTGACTGCTGTAAATAGCAGTTTTATTTTTTGAAATTTGTTTTTGTCAGCACCTGCAAGCATTAGGGCTGTACTTAGCGCCTCCTCAACATTGCAGATGCTCTATAGGCGAGGTCACTGTAGCAACTTGTCCATCTGTCCTCTGTAAATAATGCAAATAATGTGCTCTGCTCCATTGTCCCACTGTGTAGATACTGCGTAGTGTGTCAGCCATCTGTGCATCACTGAAACTCTCGGACAGAGGGGATGTTTTGGAGAGAGGATTGTGGCAAGTATATAGTCGAATGCTCCAGCAGTGGAGCATTCTCTAGCATTACTATAGCTCTGTTAGAGGGACAACTCAGTGACATTCAGTCCCTGGCACTGAAGAGATGGAGATTGCAGTTTGCCCAGAACTTCTGAACCAAAGCTTTAAACAAGAGGATTGCTGATATTAATTGCTGGGGATTGTGTGAGACTCAGGGAGTACTTACAGGGGCTGAGAGTCTGCCTCTCAGTAGCAGAAAAATTTAAGCTGTTTCTACCTTGTTCTAATTAAATGCCATTTGATTTTATGCTCTAGGAAGATAACGTATGATTTTCCCCCTTTTCTTCCCCTCCTACACAGCACAGGATATGACAGAGGTTTGGGAAGGGAATTCCTGCATGTTGATTTTCTGCAGAAGTCTCCCTCTTTCACTTCTCTTCAAATGTTTGCTTGTTGTAGCCATTCTCTTGCTTGTGTTTGAGAAAGTCTAAGGCCATGACTGCCAAATTGCCCTGGTGTGACCTATAAGCTTTATCCAGATACATGTTGTTAGAGTATCAAGATTTGCTTTTTCTAGTTCGGTCCACACACTTTCAGAAGCTTTTCAGAGTTCTCCTAATCTCCATGAGCGTTTATCTAATGTTCTGGTATTTTTTTAAATTTCTGAGCAATATACTCCAGAATTCTTCCCATGGGAGATCTTAAAAGAACAGGTAAGAAGACAGAGTGAGGAAGGACATGGAACCCAGGGCGCAAAGATGAAGAGACTCTGAGAGTTAGTAGCCTAAACTACCTTGTGAGAGTTGGAAGGATCACTGAACAAACTAAAGAGATCAAGCTAGCAGGATCACTGAACAAACTAAACACGCTTCTGGTGTGTCAGCAGTTCTGAATGAGAAGCTGTCATTAGCCCTTGATGTAGCTGTCCGTGCTAAAGGTAACTTGGTAAATGACCTTTTGTTGAGCTGGTTCTTGTGCAATTTCAGGTGTAGCCATTAAAGGTGGTTCTATGCTTTATAGACATTAAAAAGCTGGTACTCATTTCCTGGTCAAAATCTCCCCTGGGTATTTTTATTCTCCATTAACATTCCTTCTGGGGATTGAATTCTGGTTCTTTGCTTCCTGTCCTGTTCCTGTTCAGATGTTTATCAGCTGTTGCGTTTTCTATTCCAGTTATGTGTTAGTGATGCTAGCATTTCTTGGTCAATGTTGACCAGTCCTGGCTTTTATAAAAGAATTAGGGAAGCTAAACTACTCTTAACACAGCAGAGAGTAGATAATGCACACTTAGTGCAACTGAATTACGGGGACCAAGATCTTTGTATTGTGGAAGGAAAGAACAGGACTGTAATTTGTAACTGTGATTCTGATAATTTTTAAGATAATTCTGCAGATGAATATGACTGATACATGATATGTTCTGTGGTATTGCCATTCAACAAGAACTATGTATGACTGGAGTCCAGGGATTTAGTTTTCTTTGGAAATGTGTTAGGTGTTAAGTAGGGCTTGTTACATGGACTGTTGTTCAATAGCTAGCATGATCCCTTTTTCTTGATAGCTCTTGGAATTGTTCCCATGCAGAGGTTTCTGCCTAACAGTCAAGGTTAATTGGTATGGAAAAGCAGGAATGAGCAATAATCCTCTTGAAACTCAATTTTAATCCAAGAGTCACTATAATGCTATTATTCACATCTGAGTCGTGAGCATTAACATACAAGCAGAACTGAGATGTGAGTCTCTGCACTCAGAGCTGTCATCCTTTTATTTTAAAATGAACTTCAACATAGCCAGCAGCAGAATGGATCTGAACATTCTTTTGAGATGCCTTCTCTGAATGGAAAGATCTCTCTCATTAAATGTTAAAGGGCCCTTTAATAACCTTGCAGTCCTTTTCAATCGTACTTGGCACCAGCAGTCTACAGGTGCTGCTTTTAGTTTCACACAGCTTGTTTTTCTGTCTTGGACAGACATCCCTTGGTGCAGTTATTGCATCGTCCATCTCACTGGTTCATTGTCTTGGGCAGGTTTGCTGCAGCAGCTTTTCAGGCAGTCTGGCTTGAGACTTTTGAAAGCTAAGGTTTCCTCTATCTATAAGCACAGGAAGGCAACTGGATAAGACTCTCTTGCGTTTGCTTTTCATGAAGCTCGTCAGGAGATATTGATGCCTCCTAAAACAGGATGTGCCAATGTCCTGTATTGGATGTGCATGTAGAATATAGGTTGGCCCACACAGAGCAAAAATTCCAGGTTAACTGTGGTGATCAGATATGTGTCACAGGACATTTGGTTTTCTTACTTGTGGGTATTGCACTTGCAAGTTTTTGGAGTGTGCTGACTCTGATAGCCACAAAAAAATTTTTCTGTAGTGTTGCATTAGAAAGAAATGTGACTGTGATTGTGCTATGGAATGTATTTTTTCAGTAATAGAAATCTATCTTTCTGAATAAAAAGCAATGCTAAAGAAATGCTGCTTTTAAGAGGAAAAAGCTGGAAAGGTGATAGCGTACCTGAAATAAGAAACTTTATCTGCATCATAATCACTGTATTTCTCTTGAGGAAGGGAGATTGCTGACCCTCAGCACTGGTAAGAAGGCTGTTTTATAAGGTCAGAAAAGGCAACACAAGAGAAGGTGATGATGAAGAAAAGCCTGCAAGTCCTCTGCCTCTTTGCAGGGAGTGTTCAGCTGCTGTAACCACAAGCAGGCAGAAGTTGTGTGCATCCTAGAACCAAAGTTAAGTGTTGGTTACCTCAGGCCTCAAGGGACTTGCCAAATTTGGGAAGACATTAGGTGCCTACAAATGTTGCCTTTTTTTTTCTCTTGTTCCTTCCCTTTTTTTCAAAGCATTCCTTTTTGCACCTTCTTTTCTCTGCTAGGAACCTCTTTCTTGTTACTGGAGATAAAGCAATGCTCATGGGTGGTGGTGTGGTTTTGCATGCATGCCAAGTGGCTGTTTATTCTGTACAGGGCCCACAGGACTGTCTTAAGCAATTCCATGCAAGATGACATCTGTTTCTGGTATGTGGTAAAGGTTTTGCCTTTCTCAGATCACACAGAGAACAGAGCTACCTTGCAAGTGCATTCTACACTGAGGGATGCTCTCTGGTAAAGCCAGCTGGAGTCAGGCTTGTGTGCTGCCTGTGCAGCTGCACTCTGTCCCTGTGTCGTGGTTAATCCCAGTTCAGGTACCACACAGGCGCTTGGTCACTTGCCCCTCTGCTCCCAGTGGGATGAGGAGGAGAACTGGAAAAAAGTAAAACTTGTGGGTTGAGATTAGAACAGTTTAATAACTGAAATAAAGTAAAATATAATAATAATTGTAATGGAGAGAGTGAGAGAGGAATAAAACCCAAGAAAAACAGGTGATGCACAATGCAGTTGGTCTCCACCTGCTGATCAATGCCCAGCCTGTCTCTGAGTCGCAGTTGACACTTCCCAGCAACTCCCCCCAGTTTATATACTGAGCACGATGCCATTAAGTATGGAATATTCTTTTGGTTGGTTTGGATCAGCTGTCCTGACTATGCTCCCTCCCAGCTTGGTCAGCTGTCCTGGCTGTGCTTCCTCCCAGCTTCTTGTGCGCCTTGTCACTGGCATGAGAAACTGAAAAGTCCTTGAGTCAGAGTAAGTTGTTACTGCATAGTAACAACTAAACCATCAGTGTGTTATCAACATCATTCTCATCCCAAATCCAAACCACATCACTGTACCAGCTACCAGAAAGAAAATTAATTCTGTCCCAGCTGTAACAGGACATGTTGTCCTTGTGAAGAAAGAGTTTGTGTGTGTTTCGTCTTTGTGAGGGCGTGGAGGGATCCCCAGGTTTTTGCATGAACAAAGTAAACTGTTAGGTTTACTCTGCAGTCTTCTGACCCTTTGTGTGTTTGTGTGTGTCTGCCTGGAAGGTGTGACTACTGCTCATGCTGATCAGTGTGAGCCTTGTGGCTCTCAATAAACTAGTCCAGTGAAGCTGTAATTGTCATTGAGCTTAGAAATCAGACTGAAACAACAGTGGGTAATAACTGGAAGACAATAGAGTTGGACCTACTGCAGGTGGTAGCCTGCTAGGAAGAGCACTGTAAATGTTAAGGAACATTACTGATGAGAGGTGGAAAGGATGGATAAAAGGAACTAGGAGGTTAAGTTTCCTCTTCTATTACAGTGCTAATTAGAATAGCTGAAGAGCTGCCTCCTACTGTAGCTCCAGGCTAAAATTGAGCTTCTACAGGGTAGTCTTAATGTGGACTTGACAGCAAGCTCCTTCAGAGAGAGGCTTGTGAATAGTGTGATGAGCAGAATTAGTGCCTTCTTCTATTTCTGGATATTACCTATATCCATTTCTGCTTTGGAGCACAAGGTCCATCTGTTCTGCGGAGAGTATCTGCTCCTCTCTGAACAGAGGTGTGGTGAATTGAACCACCTCAGGATTCTCGCTCTGTGGTAGCAAGAGATGCTCAGGTATTGTAGATGAGGAGGCCTTTGCTGTGCTGTTCACTGCAGGCATGTCTGCAAAACAAAATTGGGTTGGTGTGGCAGAGCAGTTGGAGCAGAATGACGGAGACTGGATTCTTGATGTTGGACAGGAGTGCAGGTGGGAAGCAGGGACCCCTGCAGCTATGCAGTAAAACCAGCTGCCTTTCTGAGGCCAGCTAATGGTCTGCACAGGCATCCTGCTTGGTGGAGAGATGGTTAAAAGACCTTTGCTTTCTGGGATACAGTGAAGACATGGAGCTTTTACAGTGGAGGGATCTGGCATTAGATAGTAGTCTGATGGTAGAGCAGTTTGCTGTTGAATTGTGCCCTGGCACCTGGCTATGGGTTGCTCTGAGCATGCCTGGTTGTTTCCATGTTTTGTGCTGATAAGTGGCTGACACCGAGTTTCCTTTCTCATGTTTCAGGAGCTGTTGGCCAGATGCTGCTGAATGCTGACAGGGAAAGCTGATTCGGAGACAAACGACCAGAAATGTTTGGACACGTTGTCACTTTGGATCTGTAAGTCCTTGTTTGAGGGAAAGTTGCCTGGCAGCCCTGTGAGTTTTTAAGTATGTATGGAAATTCTCAGGTCATGAATGTAGATTTGAAATCCTGGTATCTTTTCCGGGTAAGTGGGGATGAGGTGGCAGGTAGCATAGTTGCTGCCTCTAGGGTAGGAAGCAGGAGAGTTCTGTTTGAGCCTGAGGAATTGTGTGCTGAGAGACAGGGAGGCCTTTGGTGTGTTCATTCTGAGCACAGCTGCAATGGAAACATGCGTGGACCCATGGGTGCAGCTGTTCCTGGAAGCCTCTGTCTGTCTGCCATGTGGCTGGTGGTTATGCCTTGATGCAGAACCAGTTCCTGCTGGGAGTTGATGGAAAAGCAGATGCAATCTGTGCTGGTCTGATCCTTCCTGGGTTGCATGCTCTCCCTCTCTTTCTCCCCTCATATGTTAGTTTGCCCCACAGAGGAGTTACGCTGTTGTGAAGCTGTTTTTCGCTGTGCTAGTTGAGACCCGACTACAGCATTATAGCAAGGAAAGGGGCCAGACAGCTTGTTGGGGCAGGGCCAGCTCTGGGGCACCTCTTCAATTTGTTTTGGCAAAGCTTGATTTTGCGTGGTCCTGGTTGCCTGCTTGTTCCATTCACCTTCAATCTGACTCCCCCACATGTGTGGAACTGCTCCACACCCTGCGCTTCCATCCCACCTCCCAGGGCTTTGTGCCACTGACACAGGAAAAGTAGCACAGCAGCAGTAGTGCTGCAGGGAAAGGAAGGCTTCACTGAAGTCTCTTTCATGCCAGTAGC
The DNA here is from genome assembly GCA_013397795.1 of Orthonyx spaldingii. Taxonomy (NCBI): domain Eukaryota; kingdom Metazoa; phylum Chordata; class Aves; order Passeriformes; family Orthonychidae; genus Orthonyx; species Orthonyx spaldingii. The sequence goes on along the minus strand of VZTJ01005117.1, from coordinate 95,511 downwards.
AGAGGAATGGCCACAAAGCTACTCCCTTACAGCTGACTCCCAGGTTAACCCAATTCTCTTCTTGTAGTGATGGGTACCTGCTGTGGTTTGATTTCAGCTGGCAGCTAAGCATCACACAGCTATTGGCTCACTTCTCACCCCCCGGTGGAATGGGGAGAGATTTGGAAAAAAAGTAAAATTTTGTTGGTTGAGTTACAGACAGTTTAATGGGACAGAAAAGGAAGGGATAATAATAAAAGAATTAGAATGCACAAAACAAGAGATGCACAGTGCAATTGCTCACCACCTGTTGACCAATGCCCAGCCAATTCCTGAGCAGTGGCCCTTGGCCAGCTTTCCCCCTGGCTTATATACTGACCATGATGCCATATGCTATGGAATATCCCTTTGGACAGTGGGGTTCAACTGTCCTGGCTGTGTCCCCTCTCAGCTTCTTGTGCCCCTCAGCCTACTCACTGATAGGGTGAGAAGCTGTAAAATCTTTGCCTTAGCATAAACACTGCTTAGCAACATCTAAAACATCAGTGTTTTATCAACATTATTCTCATCCCAAATCCAAAGCACAGCACTTACTAGCTACTAAGAAGATAATTAACTCTGTCCCAGACAAAACCAGTACAATACCCCAGGCTTTGACCAGAGAGGAACGTTGCTTCTGAACCTGTTTTGTATCCCTGGCTGGCTGGATATTTTACAGAAGCCTGTTAACAGCAAGGTAGAGTATGATACACTGCTTGACGGAAATCAAAGTGTAGCTTGCCTTCCTCCCTCGTGGAGGTGTGGGTTATCACAGCTCTAGGCACAAATGTTTTGACTCAAACAAGAGCCTGATAATTGTCAGCTCACTTGTGGGTGAAAAACACTGACTTAAAAGGATGAGTGAGATAATGGTTAGCATCACCAAACTTCTGTATGGAAGGCTTCACAGTTAGTATCCCTTTGCAGTGGCAGGGAAAATTAGCTGGAAGGGTCCCATTCTAAAGGAGGTTTGTTTAGTCCTTCCAGGAACCAATGTTGCTTTGAAGCCGTTGCTTCATGAATTTTTAATTTGTATGATTCCACTTGCCTAAGTGCCTCAAACATTTTCTTGCCGTGTGCCTCTGGCTCTTGCTGGGCTATGTGACCAACTATTCTGAGTTCATTTTCTTTACTTTCAGAAGATCTGACGTGGGTTGAGGCAGGTACCTGGAATGAGGGTGCCATCCCAGTTGTCTTTGTTTATAAATATTCCCTATGCATTACATATTTATGGGATGATATTTCAGGCTGGCTTTTTGGTGAATGCTGAGCTATTTGTTTCTCCAGGTCATCTGAGTGAGCATCCCGGCTTCATGAGGCTTCGAATTTGAGCACAGGCTGGTAAGTGCTCATGTCCTTACGAACTTGAGAAATGACTGTGGCTTCAGCTGGGTATATCTTCATGCACATCTCCTGTCCTTAGCCTGGCAGAAATTGTCAGAAGAGTCCCCTAGACCACCTGTTTGATAGAGGGCCATTTACAAACCTGCTTGTGGTCAGGTTTTCAGCCTTTGTCTTTGAAAAAAGAGAAATGTCTTCCCAGAAAATCAGACCTCTCTTGTTTTGCTTAGGGATGCAGTGAAATGTGCATTCAGTATTATGGATGTTATTTTTCTAAAATATTAGAGATCTCTTCACCTACTTGAGTCTTTTTAGGAGAAGGGACCTTGAGGGAATGACTGCAGCAAGGGGAAGTTCCCAGCATTCTGATGGGGGAGATTTACAGGTTAGTCCTAGGAAGTTGTTCGTGTTTGTGGAAAGGTACAAGAAACCTTTGTGAGCTTGTGTTTATAGCAGAGTGAAGAACAGTTTGCAAATGTACCTGTGAAGTGTAAATCCTGTTATGTCTTGGGACCGCTCTGTGCTTGGTGCAGACACTTCCCACTTGCCAGTTCTCTCAGTGGTCTCGGTCTAGGTGTCAGAAGAGGCAGCTAAGAGTGGATAAGAATTGGAGAGAATTCTTGGGGCTCCATTTAGACTCTTACCATGTAAAACACCACTGTCCAACCCACAAAGCAAATGAAGTCTGCTGGGTCACAGGCCCACTGGTAGTTCTTGACTGCAGGTATGTAAGTGGGAGTTGTGGGGCCCTGCTTGTAGAAGTGGAGAGAGAGCGTGGTCTGAGTGGACACAGGTCCTGCACTTTGAAGTGCTGCAGGTCAGGTGCTGAAGATTGCAGGGATGCTAGGCTTACTGAGTGTAAGGGTCCTGCAAGGGCAAGGGGAATGAGAATTGGGCACTTACTCCAAATATAGGACAACTGTGAGTGATGCATATGTTGTCACTGAGGAAGGTCTGCCATTGGGCTCTGCAGTGCCTGCTTGATATCTCTGAGACTTCTTGCCTTGTGTACAACGGGATGGTTGACATTCCGGCTGCTTGTGGTGAAGTCTTCCTGCCCTCCACTGCAGATCCAAAAGGTGGAAAGGAAGGTGTTTCTTCCATGTGTACAAGACAGCTGCTTTTCTTCTACCCTGTTTTTTGCTCTTGTACTGCTCCTGCAGCAGGAAGAATTCCAGCATAGTTAGGGTGAAGGAACTAATCTTTCCACTAGTGGTATAGCTGCACGTCTACTTAACTGTGCTCTTATTCGCTCTAAGGGTGGTGAGGCACTGGAACAGGTTCCCCAGAGACTCCTCATCCCTGGAGCTTCAAGGCCAGGCTGAATGGGGCTCTTAGCAACCTGGTCTAGTGGAAGGTAGGGGAGTTGGAATGAGATGATCTTTAAGGTCCCTTCCAACCCAAACCATTCTATGATTCTGTGTTGCAAAATCTGGCTTTAGGTACCAACATCAGTGACATTGCTCCCTAATTTGATGCCACCTGTGACTTGGGGGTTGACTTTGTCTTTTCTGCCAAGTCTCCCATGGTCTGCTGCACTGAGGTCCCAGTGTAAGCCAGAAAGTTCTAGGCTCTTTAATGGCTGAAGTCTCCTCCCACATAGTCCCTGCTGACAGTGACAGGACATGGTCAATAACTCCTGCTCCAGCTGTCACTGCTGCCTGTAAGGCTTGCAGTTTCCATATTGAAAAAGGCCTTTCCTAAAGAGCCTAATCAATATGCTGCTGTGAGGTCTGTTCTCATTTGCTATATATAATCCGGACACACACAACTACGTGAGTGAGCGTGTGTAGAGGGGGGAGAGGATGTGCCAGCCCTCTGCTCTCACTGGCTGGGAGAAGGACAGAGCTACCTCTTACTTTGCTCCCTCTCCTGCAGCTGCTGCTCAAGGCTTGTGGCTACATCCTTTCCCTGCTCTATTAGCACTCTGCATGGGGACCTGCTCTGGGACTCGAGGGGAGTCGAATTCCTGCTGGGTCACTTCTAGGGTTCGATGGAGCAGCTGTGACTGTCTCTCCTGTGCGCTTTCTGCTGTTGATAGGTAACCCTCTTTCGGAGCCACGCAGGTGGGAGGATGTCGAGCACAGCCCCATCCAAGAAGCCTTACCGCAAGGCGCCCCCGCAGCACCGCGAAATCCGGCATGAGGTACCCATCATTCGTGACGACCAGGATGGAGTGATCTTGGCTGAGCAGAGTCAGGTAACAACTTGCCAGGTGACAAAGGGCTTAACACCATTGCACCAGCAAACAGGGTTTAGTTACACCGAGGCAGGCCAGCTCAAGCAGGCAGAGGGGTTTGAGGTTTGCAACCTGAACTTCTCATCGTGGTCACTGGAGTCCAGCAGTGAGAAGGAAGTGGCAGGGTGCAAAGCAGAGTTGAACATCAAGAGCCAGACTGTCTCGCCAGCACTTTTACGTGGTGGGAAGATGGGGCAGCGAAGTGGGAAGCGGTGCCCCAACCGCAGCCGTGGGCACCGCAGCAAATTTGTGAGCCGTAGCATGGAGACAGTTCTGGTGTCTGGAGATGAAAGACACCATCCCACTTGCTCTTTCAAGAGCAGAAGCCTGGAACGCTCACTTATATTTAAAGAGCCTCCTGAAGTCCTGACACCGAGGAAGTTTCGTGTCTCCTCTACACACCTACCTCTCAAAGGGATCCTGAAGCAGACCAACATGACAGGCTCGTGCCCTGAGAGCTTGTGCAAGTCCCGCTCCGTAGAGACGCTTTGCCGTGGCCGCGGCTCATGCAAATACAGTGATCCTCAGCTCTGCCTCAGCCCTGGGGAGACGCGTTCCCTGGAGCACAGCAGCAGCAGGGCCGCTGACTCTGTCAAGCGCAGGGAGAAGATCACAGAGGAAAAACTGCAGTTTTCCAAATTCCTGGATGAGATTTCCCAGCGGGTGCTGAGTCCCAACCGCTTGCGCTCACTGGGAGAGACCAGGGGAGCAGAACAAGACCAGAACTCTCCCCTTTTCCCCAGAAGCTCTGTGCCAGAAGGCCAAGGGGAAGGTCGCCTGAAAGGGGTCAAAACCAAGCATGCAACTGAAAGATCCCCCTGCCCAAGCAGAAGAAAAACAGAAAAGAAAAGTGAGGGGCTGGGAATGGCTTCAGGCCAGAGAAAGTATGCTGAGGAAGCTGAGAGAGTTTCCAGACTAAGAAAGAAACCTGTCCTTGGGAGGAAGGACAGTAAGGGAAAACTCCTTTCCTTGGAGAGAAGGGTAGTAGATCTGTGTCAGTATGAGCTGCAGCAGCTGGCAGACCTGGGGCTGGCAGGGACATCCTCTGGGCAACAGCATTTACTGTCTTCATGGAAAAGCAGTGCAGAGGGCAGAAGGGATGAAAGCAGTCCCTGTTCACAGCTATTACAGCCACATCATCAGTGTGCTAAGCTTGGGCAGAAGCGTGCAGTGGAGCCGAACTACCCAGAGAAAGGATCCTGCTCCACTCCAACATGCTGGAGTCGGGAGGAGGGACCTACCCCATCTAGATCCTCCCCTTCCTTCAACCTGGCACTAAACAAGGTAGGTGCCAGGGTCACCGACTTGCAGGCAGGGCTCTCACAAAGGTCAGACCCCTACCTGGATCTCATCTAGTCTGTAATGCCAGGGCAGAGAGTGAGATCAGGGCCCCAGACCTCATGTTGTGGGTGCTTAATTACCAAAAGGTGCTCTCTTGTGGGTGCCACTCATGGCTGTACTACAGGTTGGGTATATCTTCCTGGGAGTAACCAGCTTCCCTTTGGCCCTGGGAGTTAAGGAAGGTAGGTAGAAACCAGTGCTGTTTTTCCCACTGCAGCTGGGCATTAGGTGTGTGCAGGAGGTAGGCAGCTCTGTTGTCAGGAGGTGCTGGGATGTTCCTGGTGCTTTGTGTGTGCCCTGTGCCTGGCTGTCTCGGGTTACTGCATCTTTGTATGATGGCTATTTCAGGTCCTTTAAGCTTTCTCCTCTTTTCTCTAGCCTGCTTTGAGGCAATGCCATTACCTTGTATTAATAAGAATCACATTATCCCCTTTGCCTGGTCACTATCACCTGCTGTTTGTGTATTTGTGGGGGCAGGGGAGGCAATTGCTAGATAATTCGGTGTGAATTAACTGATTGCCATGTGGAGTCAGGAGGTAAGAAAAGAATGGATTGATGCTTTGCCTTTAGGAACAGGCGGCTGTATGCAGGTGGTAAAGACCATTCTTTTAAAGTGTGAATTAATGAAGGAAGCAGCCCCATGATGTCTTAAGGCCAGAACCTTAAGATGGGATGGTGTACCTTATGGAATTGTTAGCAGCTCAGCAGCCTCATCCTCGGCTGTCTGACATGGTCTCTCAGCCCAGAGCAGACTGTGACACTTAATGGACTGCCAAGTGTGGCAGCACTTGGGTTTGTGAAGTGCTGTTGGTATCAAGCACCAAAAATAATCCATGGGTCGTTTGGACTTTGTGAGAATGGTCATAGTCTTGGGCTTTCACAGAAAATACGGTTGCTTCTAGTGCTAATTAAATATCTCCCAGTCATCTGGCAAGCAGCAGCCATCTCATGGGTTAGCACAGAGAGTGCAAGGGAAGTGAAAATAGCTGAGCTGTGTGCTCTTGTCACTGCTCTCTGTCTCCTTGTTCTGCAGGTCACTGTTCCAGCCACCTGTGGGCTGGAGCATTTTCTTTTACAGGCTTTTCTGACCTTTGGTGTTTCTTCTGCTGTCCTAAAATAGTTACAGTGGCTGTTTTTGGGTCTGCAGAAAGAAACCTTTTTCACAGCACAGTCTGGGCGGTATAATTGGTAGCTACATTTTTCAGCTCCCAAATTATTCTCTCTCATACTTTTTGTGGGGCTTCAGGGACCCCACAAGTGATTGCTGTGGTGACAAGTGAATCCTGTGCATGCTGGCCTGTGAGATTCCTGCTGCCCACCAGCTGTGGATGAGGAGGAAGCTGAAACACCAGCTGAGGTGGTGATGTTACAAGAGATGCTGAGATTGTACCATGGGAGGGTAAAGTTACCTAACTTGTGTGATGGTTTCTAGTCCAGTTCTTCTACCCTGAACCAGAACACACAGTGTGTTTTGGTATCAGACAGCTGAGCAGTGTGTACAGATCCTTGTAGCTCTAAGCTTGCCAAATATAAACTGTCGGAGCAGGGGAGGAAGAGTCACAGCTAGGGTCTAGCAACCAAGACTGCCTTTTAGGACAGTGTGAGAGACCAACTCCTCCTCTAAAAGAATCTCACAGCTGTTTTCTTCCTTGTGCAGGAACCCTTGACGGATGCAGAAAGGATGAAGTAAGTGTCCTGCTCCCCCTTTATGCCTGTCATACTGCAACTGTGTGGGTGCTGATTCCTCACATCCTGCCTGTGCCACCTGCACAGTGAGTCTGACTGGCCCTGCAGGCTCCTCTCAGATCTTCAGTCTTCCTGGGGCTGTGTGGGCAGAGCTTTGGTCTGTGCCTTGCCAACCTGTGCCTTGCACGTCCCTCCCACTGGAGGAGGAAGGAACATAGACTCCCAGTGCAGGTGCAGACAGAGGAGTTGGTGGGTGTGAAAGAAAGTAGATTAAGTCTTTAGTAGAGGTAGAGAGAGGATTTTTCCCTTCTATTCTTCTAACCTGGACTGGGATAAATTATTGATTGTTTTTCATTCATCAGTGAGGGACACTGGAGCTGTGCAGCTCATCTGTCTTTATGCAAGCACTGTAACCCGAGAGGGAGCTGGGAGCCATGGCTGGCCAGCTGGCATGTGCTTCTTTGCCCCTGCTCCAAGAGTGTTTGTCTGTCTGTCCTGACAGAGATGTACCTCTTGCTTCATGTGTTGGAGTCTCCTGACAGTTCAGTTCCTGACTTCCTGGGGTCCTTGTGAGGGCTCTTGGGCCCTAGTGCAGGGCAGCGGCGTGGGGGTGCTGGTGTGGAATAGCCCTTGTGTACTCACTCAGGGGTACATTGTTCTGTTCCTGCCCCAGGCTGCTGCAGCATGAGAACGAGGAGCTCCGTCGACGGCTGACATATGTGACTAACAAAATGGAGGCAATGGAGAGGGAACTGGAGTCAGGTCAGGACTACCTGGAGATGGAACTGGGCCAGAACCGTGAGGAGCTGGAGAAGTTCAAGGACAAATTCCGTAGGTATGAAAAAGAAAATTGGAGAGATCCCTCACACCAAAGACTCCCTCAGCTGGCATGAGCAGGCTGTGCCCTGTTGAGCAAGTCAAAGGCATGCTGCATCCTTGAAAAGGTGCACCTCCAGACTCTAGGGGAGATAAAGGCTCTGCAGCTGTTATTTCTTCCTGGGTACAGGGTAGGAATGCTGCCAGCATGAAAGGCTGATGACTGGGAGTTCTTTATCTGTTGGATGTAAGCAACAAAAGTCACTGGCGGCTGCATGAAAATACATCATTGCTTTATCTGAAAAGTACCTCAGTTAAAAATCAGTGCCAATCACTGGTGATATGCTTAGGCATGACATAGCTCAGAGGAGTCCTCCTAAGTCATCTGCATCCTCTCCTGCAGGATCCTTCCATCCAGCCAGCCCCATCTTGCCTCCAGTAACTTGGGGTCTGAAAGCCATCATGTGTCAGAGGTGAGGCATAGTTAATATGCCTGGTTGTCTTAGTAGCAGTCTTTCTGAGTTCTGGAGTTGGTGGTTTTCTTGGCACCTATGAAGGCAACTTGAGTAGGTGCCTGAGATCCATTCCCAGGTATACAATCTTATTTCTGTAGGTTGCAGAATAGCTACACTGCTTCCCAGAGAACCAACCAAGACCTGGAAGAGAAGCTGCATGCCCTGGTGAGTGCCCTACTAAGTCACTACAGAGATGAGGTGGAAGAGACCATTGTGTTTTAGGAGCAGATGGGGGAAGGGGCCCTGTCTTAACCCAGCAGATGTGGCAGTGGGTGAGGGGTGAGATTCTGGCCATGACCATCTACTCCCCATTCTGGCTGGTGTCATGAGTGGTTTTCTTGATTTACTGAGCCCCTACTTGGTCATGCATGAGAGCTTTGGTTCCTCACAACATAATTGCATGGAATTCCGTCATGTTGCTTCAGTCCCTCTCAAAACGCCAGGGGTGTGTCAGCCAGTGTTGGGGTGGTCATCCTGGGAGGCCGGGGGCAGTCGGAGCAGCGCCAATGTGCGTGTATGTCTGTTGTGTGCATTCATAACACTCATGGCTGTTTCTTTTCTCTCCCTCCCCCTCTCTTTCTCTTTCTCCTCCCCACGCTGCCGCTGGCACACTCTGGGCGCACTCACCTCTCAGGCCTCTCTCAGCCAAAGCTGGATTTTTGCAGTTGCGTCTTTTCGTTTGTGTGTTTTTCCTTTTTCCTCTTTACGTGTCTCAGCCTGTTGGTCTCATTGTCAGTCCCACGTACACCATGTCAGATGGAGGGGCCCCAGCCCCCGTCCAGCCAAGGGCTCACCCGGTATCCAGCAGCTGCCCGCAGATGCAGCAGGTCCTAGCTTGCAGGGCTCCATCTTAAGAGTATTTGACTCTGAGCCAGCTGGAGCATGGCGTGTTGGGAAGTGGTGCCCATAAGCTGCGGCACTGCACGAGATGTGGATGGCTCTGAGCCTCATTTGCTCCCTTCCCTTCCCCTTCTGAGCTGTGAGCAGGCAAGTCAAATAGCTGAGGTGCTGATTGCCTCTATGTAGCCCAGGAGGAGATTTCTTTGATTTTAGAACTTGAATTTCTTAAATAATAATTCATTATCAATTATTCCTTGTGCTGGTGCCTGAAGAGACTGCATATTGGAGAAGTGCTGGCTCCCCTATCCCCTCGCCCGTCGCTGTGCTGTACCTGTGACGCACAGCTGACCCTGGTGGTCACAGCCTCACAACACCCTTGGGCAGTGTGAAAGAACTTCTTGAGACAGCGATAGCTTGGTTGTTCTGAGCCGTTGTCCCTCTTTGCTGTTACATCTGGGTCTCTATCAGCCCTGTACCTCAACTGTTAGGGAGTCTAAAGAGGCAAGGTTGCCTGCTTTAGAGGGAGGACATTAGCTGAACTTCAAAGGAAGCTACGGGTCCTTTTACTTAATAGAACAAGGCTTAAACTCTTTCTAGATGGTGCCTTCCCCCTTTTGTCCGTTCAGTATTGACTGCTGGATCTTTTCAGGGGGTATTCTTGTTTCAGTTTCCCCAGGAAAGAGGGCTGGGCATCACAAGCTCAGAGGTCTTTGCTGCAAGTGGCAGGTTGGGATTGATCACTCAAGACCAGTAACTTTTTACAAGGCACCATGGGAACCAGGGGCAGAGAGGAAACACGCTGGTGCTGCAAGAAGAGATACTGCATTAAGGAGGTTCAAACTCAACCTGTTGTCTCTAGCTAGCAGAGCAGCTGGTCCCATTTGGCTTTTGGAATCACCTTCCTTTGAAGAGGGTTGTCTCCCTTGTCTGTCTGTCTGGAAGTTTTTTGTATCCCAGCTGAACATGTCATTGTGCTATGCTTGGGCTGAGGTGGGTGGTGAAGCCAAGTTCTGTGCTAGGGAGTTGTAAACCTGGTGTTCTTGCATCCCAGATTAAAAAGGCAGAAATGGACCGCAAGACACTGGACTGGGAGATTGTAGAGCTCACTAATAAATTGCTTGATGCCAAAACTACCATCAATAAGCTGGAGGAACTCAATGTAAGTGTCGGTCTGCAAATGGCTGTGGAAGTGTGTGAGGTGTGGGCTTTTCCTTTTGTTCAAAGTCATTAGTGTAAAGGAGCACTTGAATGACTCCAGTGTGTATGGAAGTGCGGGAGCTGTACATGATAGTAGGGACAGAAAAACAGAAGAGGGTCTGAGAGGCTGAGCAGGGAGGAATGGATCTTCAAGTTTGATGTATTTGCTCTTTTGAGCTTAGGGTTTGACCTGAGTCTGGGTTGTACCTATGAAGGGGTCATTCACTCCAGAGCTGGGAGGGAGCTGATGCCTTTTCTACAGCATTAATATAGAAGTTCCTGGATCTGGTGCTTGACTCTCTTCAACTGCTCTCAGGTTCCTCCAGTCTGTCTGCATCATCAGATATGGCTGAGCTGTGGGATGGAAGAGAAAAATCTGATGGGATTTTTGGGGATGATTAAAATCCCCAGAGGGAGAGGGGGTTGATACACTGACAGAGGATATGCCAGCAGCAAGGACTGGAGTTGAAAGGGACACCTTGGCTGAGTTGTAAAGAAGTACACAAGAGTGTGGGGAGGAGGGAATGGCAGTGCCCTAATGAGCCGTTCATCAGATGCCTCCTCTGGCTTCTGTTCAAGCAGCGTCTGGTCAGGTGGTGCCTTTTTGGGTAAGAGCTGACAGTGTCACACACCTGTGCCCTTTCTTGCAGGAACGCTATCGACAGGACTGTAACCTTGCAGTACAGCTGCTCAAGTGTAACAAGTCTCACTTCAGGAACCACAAGTTTGCTGATGTGAGTAGTAATCCTGCTGAGGTGGGGAAGAGGGGCTCATGGGCTTTGACTGCATTTTACTTTCTCCAGCTTTCTCCGCAGGACTGCTGGCCTCTCATCCTTCAGCCTCAGAGGTGGGGGGAGGCTCCTGTTCCCACTTCCACTGAGAAGGCAGCACAGAGTTTCTGCCAGCTCCTCTTTCATGACAGCTCCATTTCACAGTTCAGCCAGGAGCTGTTATAAAAAGCACAATAACCTTGAACTTGATAGCCTGCTGGGTGCGTGCTGGTAGCTGGCAGGAGGACAGACCTCTCTCTTACTCTGCTCCACCATTTTCCCTTCTTCACCTGGCCACATGGAAGGGCCATACTGCCTCATAAGAAGTCAAGCAGCAGTAGTCTGACCCGACATTACTTATTCCTCTGAGGAGAAATGTGTAAGGCAGCATTTCAGGGTGTTTTCTAGGCCTTCTGAACAGGAGAAGCTGGTACCAACTCACTCCCCCTTGTGGGGAGGAATGAGGATGGGGGCAGTTCAGCTCATCCTGCTCTCATCCCCTTTCACATTAGTAGCATCAGTTCTTCGGTTGAAAGTATCATCCAGGCCCAAACCCCAGCTCTCTCTTTGCCATACCTCTAGTCTCTGTCCCTTCCTGTGTTCCCCTCAGCAAAACTACATGCTTGTCTTTTTTAACTTAGCAGGTGACCACTATGTCACCCTCCCCCATTGTGTCTCAAATTAGCACTCTTGAGGTCAGTGTATCAGTTACTGCTGGGGTAACCTTGACCTCTTTCCCAGCTGTCCCCCCTCTCTGGAGCTTTGAATTCTGCACCCAAGAGTGCTGTGTTCCACATGGCTGCCCCTGGAGGGGGTTGGTGCTGAGCAGCTGTGCACACAGCCTGCCTCACATCCAGCTGTGGTTATGCAGTGTGCCCTGCATGCCCAGATGTGGGTGCAGTTTCCTTCTGGCTGTGATGGGACAGACCTCTGTGTGCCACCGAGTGGCCTGGGGACCTCTGCTCTCCACTTCATGCTGCACTTGCCTGTGGTGACCAAGGGAGGGCAGCTTGGCAGGGCAATGGGGAGAGCAGTACTGCCCATTTGCAGGACAAGGGGTAGTGCTCACCCCCTGGTGCGACACCAGTCCAACAACTTTGGTAACAAGCTCTGTGTTTGTCTCTCTGACATGGAGAGAGTGAGGAAACGGGGTGAAGTGGTGGAGTTGATAGGAGCACAGGAAGGCATCGATCCTGGTCTGCAGGCAGGCTGCCAAGGCAGCGTGGCTACAATTACGCATTCAGGGAGCACAGTGGATCTCAGCAGTGGGGGCTGTAGAGTCACTTCAGTGCAACCACCAGCTGATTTTCCACAGATCAATAGATCCCTTCCTAGCATGCACTGGCTGGGCCTTATCTCTGTGCTCACAGACATGTGGGACTGAGCCCACATGCTGGCTTTACCTGTTCATTCTGCCAAATGGGGCCTGTGAACCATGGCCGAGAACCATGACTGCTGTGGCAGCTACAGACCCTTGTTAGTCACTCAGGGGACAGGTTTGCTTTGAAAAAAGACACCGTTCTGAAGGCAAGGTAGGTGATTGTTAGGGTCAAGATAATGAGTACAAAATAACACATGTAGGTTGGCTGGAAAAGGCGTATTATGTGGAACTAAATGGCTTACATGGCAGCCCCTTTCTAATGTCCTTTTCCTTCTCCCCAGCTTCCCTATGAGCTGCAGGACATGGTCAATAAGCATTTGCACAGCACTCAGGAGTCTGCAGGCCCTGGCCAAGAGACAGCCCACACCTTGGCTCCATCTGATGTTGTGCCCACCTCAGTCATCGCCAGAGTCTTGGAGAAACCAGAATCTCTGGTTCTGAATTCAGCCAAGTCTAGCAGTGGCAGCTGTCCCATGGCTGAGGATGTCTTTGTGCATGTGGACATGAGCGGAGCCCTTCCTGATGCCTGCAACAGCGCAGGGCAGATGGGGAAGGAGGGGGGAGATGCAGGGAAACAGCAGAATGGTGGCTGCAAGCCGCAGAGTAGTGTAGAAAGTGTGCCTGAGGAGGTGCCTGCCTTTGAGAAGCTAAGCCCGTACCCTACTCCCTCACCTCCCCATCCAATGTATCCAGGGCGCAAAGTGATTGAGTTCTCTGAGGACAAGGTAAGGATCCCAAAGAACAGCCCCCTGCCCAACTGTACGTACGCCACGCGCCAGGCCATCTCCCTCAGCCTGGTGCAGAGTGAGGATGAGAGCTCTGACAGGCACCGGACACTCCCCAGCAGCCCTGCTTCAGAAGGGCGCCGTTCAGCCTCCAGCTGTTCCTGTCAGCAGTCCCCCAAAGCAGCCAGAGCTCACGGCTCTTCCCAGAGCAGCCCATTCAGCAGCCCGCCCCAAATCCCGAGCGCCTTTGCCAGCTCTGCCAGCTCTGAGGAGGACCTGCTGGCTAACTGGCAGCGTATGTTTGTGGATAAGGCACCCCCCACCTCGGAGCGGGTGCTGCTGAACCGCACAGCTTTCAGCCGTGACACAGCCCCCGAGCTCCAGAAGAGGTTCAGTCGCTCCATGCAGGAGCTGGGTAGGGCAGCCTCGGCTTACTCGGATGGTGAGGAGTCTGCGCAGAGCTGCAGCTGGACCGTGAGCCGAGACTCGAGCGTGGATACAGACAGCACCGAGTCCAGAGCCCGCAGGAGCCATTTCTCCTCAGACTATGGTACAGATTTCTCCCAGGATGAAACCCAGAAGCTGTTGCATGAAAGCGGTGGAGGCACTGCTGAGCCTGAAAGCCCCTCACCAGAGAAGCACAAGGACTATGTAGACCTTGGCTTGCCTGAGAGCCCAGCTGAGGAGAGGGAAATGCTGCTCCAGGGAAACAAGGAGAGCAGCCAAGGAGGTGCCCAGGAGGAAAGCGGAGAAGGCAGGGTCAAGCCTCCTTTCAGTCGGCCGCACCGCAGCCCTAAGAGGATGGGGGTGCACCACTTACATCGCAAAGACAGTCTGACACAAGCCCAGGAACAAGGCAACCTTCTCAGCTGAGGCACAGCAAGAAGCAGCCACACACTGCGGGGCTGTGGGATGCCTCCATCAGTCCATTGGAGGGAGAAGTCTCCCTTAGTACCCTCCTCCCAGGGGAAATTTGCTCTGAGATTTTATATTTATTCTCTTTTGCTACCTGGAAGAGCTGGGGTCTCCCTTCCCCAGCACCTCAGACCCACAGTACTAGCACACACAGTGTGCAGAAGCACACCCACTGCCCCAACACACTCGCAGCTCTCTTCACAGCTTCACACTGGTGCCTGTACCAGAGCTAGTTCTTGGTACCCCTTGTCCTGGTGCCTGTGCCTCTTTTTGCTCTTGTTCCCCTTCCCACTCAGGTACCTGAGGCCTTGGGTGCTCCCGTGCTGTTTCCCTGCAGCTGCTCTGCTCTCTCTTAACTTGTGCCAACAGGGCAGAGTGCCTGTGTGGTGTTGTCTGATTCCCCGGGAGCCCCAAGGGCTGTGAGTGGGGCACAAGGACTCTCCCAGCAGATGGCTGTGTGCCGTGGGGATGTGCTGGGATTGCTGGTGTCTCATTTTCCTGCTGGGTTTTGTTTTCCCCAGCCACCCACTGGGTGGTCCCCAGAATCTGCCTCTGCAGGTTGCTGTCGCATGTCCCCAGCGCTGGGCTCAGCACCTGGCCTCCACTGAGGCAACGCACAGGCGCTGGTTCTGTGGTGTGGGGCGCGGGTGCTGCCTGCTGAGGTGGTTCAGGGAGACAGTGCCTGCTGGGAGCTGGGGTTTATGTTGGTGTGTCTCCTCCCTCACACCTCTTCCTCTGCTCTGTGCTGTTTTGTTTGAACGGTGCTGATGCTTTGCTCTTGGGTGGGCTTCTTTCTTCTTTCCAAGCCTTTGGTTTTGGGGTGTATTGTTTTTTCTTTCCCCCACCCTGCATAAACAGACTCAGCCGTTGGCAGCCGGTCTGATGCCTGCACTGAGGGTGTGTTGAGGAGTCTCAGCTATCAGAGCTGTGCTTCCCTCTGATCCTGGCCTCCAGCCTGCAGAAACCCCTCCAGACTCAAGAATAAGGTCTTGCCCCTGGGCAAGCAAGGTGTGAAGCATGCTATGGGGCTTTTTTGGGCAGGGCTTGGTGCAGGGCCAGCAGGGATGCGAGGGCAGTGTGCTGAGGAGCTGCTCCCTGCAGATGCACTACCTCATGGCTCGGCACAGCCCTTCGCCAGGGTCTCCTTGCACGCCCCCTTCTCTGAGGGGCTCCAGGCTCTGGGGCCTCTCTGGGGCCTCCCTTTCTGGGTAGGGCTCTCTGTATGTTTTTCCTAATGTAGTGTAATATTGTGTGACTTTTCTTCTCAGTCTTGTGTGCTCAGTGTCTTCTTGGGGGGGAGGGAAGGGGAGAGGTCAGTAGATGTAGGTATTTTTTTGAGGGCTTATGAAGCCCAGGCCTCCTGTTTTAATTTTGTCCTGTGCCCTCGTCTGTCTGGTGTTTCTTGGCTTCCACAGGGGGTGTGGGGCAGAGAATAGCCCAGTTCCCTTCACCATACCCTCTTCAAACCCTGCCCTCAGCCTGCTGTCTGGTTTTTGAGTTGAGTTTGTGTTGTCATCCCACCCTACACCATGTGGGCTCTTCATTGGACTGGAGGAGAGCATCCTTCTCTCCAGGAGGGAGCATCTGTTCATACTCTTACATCAAGATTTGCAGCCAAGAGCTCCCCTCCCCAAACTCCTGTCTCTGCAAAGGGCTTGCAGCTTGTAGCTGGCGCCAGCCAGGGCTTCAGCTTGAGCCTGGAGGCTCCACGGCCAGTGAAAGGGAGTTGCAGGTCTCTCTGGCAGCTGTGTAGATTATGTACTCTGGGCAGAGCTGCTGCCTACACACTCACCTTGTTTCCTGTCTGGAACAGTTGTGGAGCTGGATGCCACCCTCTGGTGGGGAGGTGGGACTCAGTATTTCACTGCAGTGTTTCGCTGTGCAGACAGGCTGGTGCTGAGAGCAGGAGCCTCCTCTGAGCCTGCAGAGTTTATCTCCCCTGTCTCAGTGGTGTGCGCAGGGGGCTCCTTGTGTTTGCTGCCATCAGCCACTCCACTGCTACATTTCCTTCCTTCTTCTGCAGCACTGCTGAGGGTTTGCATCTGCAGCAGCTGCCAGGTCCTGCCTCACAGATGTCACCTGGGGTTGGGTGGCCACTGAGTGAGCTGCTCTGGCTCTGAGGCTGCTGGTGACTTGCAGTGGGGGTCACATTGCCCTTCAGGGCTCAGCCCCATCTCCCCTGAATCCTGGCATGCTGGTCAATGGACAAAACTTCCTTGTGCTGAGGCAGCTGGTGCTGATGGTGCTGAACAGAGTCAGCCTCCCTCTGCTTTTGGTCAAGGTAGACTGAAAAGCAAAACAGTGAAGAACTGGAGGGGTGGCAAAGGGATTCCCAGCACCTCACCAGACACTTGTGCTTTGCAGCATTAGGCTGCTGGCAGAGGTTGAGGAGGAGTGGTGGCTTCAAGCAGCAGAGCCCTCTCTTTCCCTGTGGGCACTGTGTCCTCTGCACTCCTGCCCACCTCCAGCAGTATTGGCTCTGGGGCCTTGAGCTCATTCCACTTCCAGTGTCCCAACTCCAGACTGTTAATCTGTAACTAATGTGTTTTTTTCTGAGATTTTCAAACTGATGTATATTTTAAGACCAGAAATAAACTATTTTAAAAGTAGATGGCAATGGCTATATTGTACTTGATGCTGGATGAGACCTGGGCTGGAACTATCCTGAGCATGTGAGGGTGCAGAGCTACTCATGGTACAGTGTCCCAAGTTTGTTGAACTGTGTGTGCCACCCATTGACTCTTCCAAGGAGAGCAATCCTGTGACCTGTAAGCTGGTGCTGTAAGTACCCCTCAAGGTTACTCGTAAGATTCTGCCTACCCCATTTCATGTATTTTGCTGGCTGTCTTGGCTGGTCTGTCTTGGCAGACTTCCACATGCTGATCTAGTGTAGGATAAGTTGTAGCTAATCCTTTCAATAGTTGTTGGTTTTCTTGGAGTCCCAGCTCTTGGAGTCATCTGAGAGTATCACTTCTCCGCTTCAGAAACTGAGTGACATGGGACCATGTAACCAGAGGTTTATAATTCTATAGTCAGTATTTTGTGTGAGGAGGGAGGATTGGGGGTGACTGGACAGACGCCAGACAGGAAGGCCTCCAAACATGAGACACCAAGTTCCTGCAGGATGCTGATACAGACATTTGGAAGTGTTTCCTTTTCATGCTGAAGGGTGCTGCAGAGATCAGAGGGCTGTGATGAATTTTCCTCCATCTCCCAAGTTATGCTGCCTGTGCCTTTCTGACGTGGCTGTATGCAAAGCCTAACACTGGAAAGAGTGTCTTGTTTCTTTGTCCCCGTAATTAATGATTTTATTCCTTGTTCCCTTGAGTAGCAGCTGCTGCCACAATTTAATCTTCTAGCCTAATCCAAGCCTTGAAACACGATCTTCCTAGTCAGCAAGGGATGCTTGGCCAAGTAGTGCAACCTACGGTGCTGGTGTGGGCTGAAGGCTTCACCAGAGCGTGCACGGCTGGTGCCAAGCTCCCTGCAGAGCCAGATTCGCCCAGCCCGCTTCCTCCTGGCCCGAGGGAGGGCCTGGGGGACAGAAAATTGGGCTGTCACCGATCTGTCCTCAGGCCGGGCCGGTGTCGTGGGGTCTCGGGAGGCGCGGGAGAGCGCGTGAGGCGGCGGGCGAGAGGCTCGCGCCCCCTGCCGGCACTCCGGACCCACAGCTCTGCCCGCGTCCGGCGCCTGCCCCTCCCTGCCCGTACCTGTGGGCACCGCCCAGTCCCTGCCCGGCCCTGCGGGCACCTGCCGGTCCCTGCCCATACCTGCCGGCACCCGCCCTCCCAGGGTCGCACAGTGGCGGAGGCGGACGCTCTCGAGTGGTGCCACCACATCTGTGACCTTTATAAAAGTCTCATCGCGACAGCAGTACAAGCAATAGAAAGGACATCTCTTATACACATCTGAATAAATACAGCCTGTGCCCTGCGGGCGCAGCCGGGCGTGGGGGGGTGGCAGGGCGGCGTGAGCTACACATGCGGCGACGGGGACAATCACAAGCGGCCAACGAGCCGTGTGACGACACAGAGGCGTGTGTAGAGATTCGCTTGGACCAGTGTGCTCAGAGAGCCGAGGGAGGCATCAACAGGAGGTGAAATGTGTGAGAAGAGGGCTGGAGAGCCCACTGGAGGCTAGGGCTGGCGGGCGCACGCTGGCCCGGCTCGGCAGAAGCAGGCAGGGTAGCCCAGCTACATTTCTGTTTCTGCTAAGAGGCTGTCACCAAGACCTGACGTCATCAGGACCATCTGGGAGCTGGAATCTGTGTCGGGAGAGGGAGAAAACCATTAGCCATCCGGGCTGCCAGAGAGCGCAGGGCTGCACTCCAGATCCAGAGGTGAGGATGAGGAATTAAAACACTGCAGGGTGGGAAGAGAGCTGCTGAGAGAAGTGTGAGATTAAGTAGGAACTAGGCCTACTCTGGCTGCACAGCAGAACAGAATAGATTTTTGGGGAAGGGGAGAAAGCAGACAGCAGCGAAAGGCCAGAGGAACATCGGGTCTGAGTGCCCCTGACATGCAGGTGATCCTGCTTGTGCTGGCCAGGCTGTGCCCTTACCCAACCCTGCAGAGACCTTTATATCTGCACTCATTGAAGGTTTTTCAGCTAGAGAGACAGTGTCTGGGTGGGGCAGGCTTCAGGCTACAAGCCAACCACCACCACCTAGGGTGGTTTTGTTGCCTTCCCAAGAGCAGGGAATGCTGTGGGCAATCAGCCATTTTACAGCAGCACAGGCCTGGAAATACTGACTTTCTACACTGCATGAATGGAGGGTTTGTGCAGCCCTTCCCTGCCTGCCTCAGGGAGGTGAGGGCAGCTTGCTGGCTCTGCCATGGCTCAGAGTACCAGCCAGGAACACTGTGACTGTCCCCACAGCAACTGAATCAACTGCAAGGAGGATGGGCCCACACAGCAAGTAAGAAACTTAGCAGGGTACCAGTTTCCCATCCAGAAGCCTTTTTAAACAGAAAAAAAAAGTCTGTTTTCTCCTGGATGGGAGGGATGAGATCTCTAGTGCCAGTCATACACATTCAAAACTACTGCAGGGGATCTTTATTTCAGGAATCAATTTCTGGAAACTAGATCCAAAACTGAGCCAAACTGTCACTAAATGATTTTTATGGGTTTAATAGATGAGGATCCAGATGTTTTGAGGCTCAAGGATTGATTGTGCTTGTCTGCTGGTAGTCTGATATGAGAATTGTGAGGGGTGAAGGACAAATGAAGGTAAAAAAAGCAAACCCTCAAACCAGCTGGATCACAAGGTAGCCACGACAATATACAATATCATGTATGCAAACTACACAGAACAGGCTGCTGCTATCTCCATATACACCTTTTTTCCATTACAAGCAACAGACAGACTGTGGCACCTGGCTAACCCTTCACATGTTTGGGATGTAGAGATAGGAACAGCTGATGCTGTGCGGATTGCAGGGAGGTTCTGGAAACAGTGAGGAATGACACAAGTTTTGGCTAGGATATCTGGCAAAGGCTCCCGAGATCTTTAATATTCCTGCCCTTGAGTTTTAAGACTTTCAGATTTCGTTCCTGCAGCATCAGGAAAAATGCCTCAGAGGTACCGTTTCCACTCTTTGCAGCAGCTGCATTGTCCTTGGAGGCTGCCTTTCCAAGAGTGGCTCAGCCCAGTGCTATTTAACGTGAAGGTCATGCCTGGAGGCGTGTGTATTCCATGGAGGTTGTATGTATTCCAGTTCTTGGGGAGAAGGGACAGACCCATTCCCCAACCCTACTGCAAGAGGCCAGTGGCACTGGAAACACCCAGACACCCCAGTTCCTGCCTGTCAGCTCCTGCCACCCAGCCCAGCTCCCAGAGCTCTTACTGTTCTGGCAGATCCAGGGGTTCTTCTCCCTTGCTGTGACTTCATGAGCCTCTGTCTCCTCCTCTTCCTCACCCTCTGAGAGAAGATCAGAGATCTGCTGCTGCAGCTCGGGACTAATGTTGTTCTCCGCCAGGATGAGTGTCCGTAGGGCTGTGGGGTAATTCTCTACCATGTCCAGCAAGGTCTGGGGGGAGAGTGGGATGAACAGGCTGACAAGCAGCACAAAGGCTGAGCAGAAAGAGTGTCAGTGCTTTATCTCCCTGCAAACTCCAGCCCTCCTCTCCTTACTTCTACCTTCCCTTGGCCTTGACCTCCTTTCATCAGGCATTATGAGAGACTGAGGACTTCCCATCTTTCTGTGGGAAGAGCTGAGCTTGGATTTCCTGGCTCTGTCTAAAGAAGAAGGGACTGCTCTACACCCTGTTGCTGTCACACATCCAGGCTCATTGCCTCTTACCACTGGAAGCTGGAGCTCTGAGAGGAGAGTCTGTGCAACCGAGTCTTGGCCTGTGTTTGTCCACAGAGATTTAGTTCTGTTTCTCAGCCAAAAATTCAACCTCTTATTTCTTCCAAGAAAACAGCCAGGGCCAAGCAAAAAGCCCCTGAGCGCAGGGAGGGAAGGGGGTGCATGTGGACTCTGAAGGCAGGTGTGGGTCCTGGAACCTCTGCAGACACCCCAGACCTGTGCTCTTGAGATGTCAGTGATGCTGTAGAGTAACTGTGGGCTCCCCTACCTGAGCTGACTGGTTGGTAAGTCCTGTTCCCTCCAAGTCCAGCACTTCGAGGGTTCGACTGGAGGCCACAGCGACGGCGAGCATCCCAGCTACCTGGTCACCTGTGGGAGGAGCAAAGCAGGGCTGTCAGCAGTGCCTGCCTTCCCTCACGCTCCTGGGGCTGTCATGGGAACATCCTTTGAGTACTTCTGCCATCAGACAACCTTCCAAATCTCTTACCTCACGGTGGGAAAAAAGCTGTTAACTGAGAAAATAGACAAGGAAAGGTGCACTATTTTGTGGTTATAGGAGCAGTCACTGATTATCAGGGGAACACAAAGGAACACAGTGAAATTGGTTTTATTCCCCAAGGAACCAAATCTCCTTCCTACTCAAGGAGGCAAGAGCCTTTAACAGTCCCTGTACAGCATCCCAGACACAGAATAGGAGCTGAATACTTCAGTCTAGGGAAAGGCTGAAGTCATACAGAAGACCCTGCACCACCTGACAGACTGCCTCCCTGGAAAGCAGGTAGACTTTGAAGGGGGATGCAGCAGGATGAGGAGCATTAAAGATTGATGCTAGTGAAGAGACAAGATTCCAGTGTGTTCTGACATTCTCTGTCGAGTGCCAAGATGCCATAGAACTGTGCCACCTTCTCTTGGAACAAAACCCAGACTGCTGTCAAGTAACACCCTGGAGCTTTTCCTGTCCAAGAGGAGGTACTGGGCAGACAGAGGGCCTGGGGGAGGCTCTGCTTGCAGACAGGTTGAGGAGGGGAGTGTCATCCTGATGCTCAGAGAGGCACAGCCCGATCTCCTCCTCACCACCTTGCAGCAGAGTGGGAGAGAGTTTGTTTCTATGGCAACGAGTGCCAGGCTCTCCTCCTCCTCCTCCTCCCTGCTCCTCCAGGAAGATGAAGGGGAAGTGCGGGGACATACTGCATCTGCCAAGCCAGTTTCAGTGCCCAGGGCTTCAGGAACAAGGGAGATGTGGAGGGTCAAATGTGACGACAAAGGCAGTGGAGTGGGCAAGGCACAGCCTCCTTTCTGCACCTCCCTGCAGGGCAGTGGCCGCCTCACATAAGCAGAGCAGTAAGGGTGGCTTGCCCTACTCTGAGGCAAACAGAGCTGAGGGTGCCTGGCAGGGTGAACTTGCTGCTGGGGATCAGAGGGCACCTATGCAAGGAACTGCCCCATCCTACCGTTGATGCTCTACTGCCTTTCCAGAGCTTGGCTCCTGGCCACCCACTGGTGCAAATCGCATGAACACTGAGAGGCAGGAGATCCCCTGCTCCTCCTCCCCGGCCCCCAGCTTACCTAGGGGGTTGTAGTCCAGGTTCAGCACGCGGAGCTGTGAGCTGTGAGCCACTGCAATGGCTAGGCGTCCCCAGCCTTTGCTCGTGATGCCTGGGTTGGCACTCAGTGTCAGCTCTTTGAGGCCTGGAGAAGAGAGAGAAGCCAAACTAGAGCCTTAGGGTCCCCAAAGCAGTCACAGGAGAACTAGTTCAGCTCATCAGAACAGCTTTGGGTTGGGTCCCCTGTACTCTGTTGGGCTTAAGGGCTTGGTTTGCTCTTCTGTCATCACATACTTCAGTGAGCAGTGAAGTATTTCACTGCCTTCAGCTGTGGCCCTTCATTTATCTGTGCTGCAATTGCCCCATTTATCTGCTCCCCCAACCTGTGTCCTGCTTACCCTAAATAGCACACACAGTGGAAGCTAAGGGGTGTGTGAAACAACTGACTGGGCAAAGAAGGTGGCATGAGGTGACAGGCTGGAGAGAGGATAACAGGGACAGCAGGCTCTCAAGCCTGCACCTGAGAGGGGCGGCCAGTAGAGATAACAGCATCAACAGCATTGTGCACACACAGAGAAGGAGGTCGTGGGAAAAGGTGGAAAGCACTTTGAGAGTCTGAAGAAAGGAGTGGTATTAGCTCAGCACATGTCAGCTCTCAGCTTGACTGGGTCACTGGCCTCACACCGCCAAAGATCATTCCCTGCAAAGACCTGAGTCTTGGCACGAAGGCTATGGCCATGCAACTACAGACTCATGGAGTGCACCCACAAGCAGGGACAACTCCCAGGCACTGACAATAACACCAGGTGCTGAGGTAGGGGCGTAAAATATATTTATCTACGGTCATTATCAACACACAAATGCAAAATAATAAATTCAAAGTCCAAGCTGTCCTCTCCTCCAGTTTCAAACTCTGTTGATGTGAACCAGAAGCAACCTGTTAGTCCCTGAGCTCCAAACAGCCAGCAGGACAGATCAGTAGCAGAAAGCCCAAACCTGCCCAAGGGAACCACTCCTCTATTGCTTGGCTTTTGTGCTTTTCTTAAGTTGAGGGAAATAAATTCCTCAGCCCTGGCAAACCATAGAGCCTGCCTCCTCCAGGGCTGAGGATTTACTGCTGCATGCATCTGATCTATGTGAAAGCTCCACCAGTCATTGAGCAGCCCACAGCCCCTGGTGCTTACCAGACTTGGCCCCGTCAGGTGGCAGGAGCCCACAGATAAGGTTGATGCCTTCATCACCCAGCATGCAGTCTCCTAGATCCAGAGCCACCAGCGAGGGGTGGATGGAGAGAGCAGGGTTGAGGAGGGCCAAGCCTGCATCTGTCAGGGGACTCCCATGGAGGCTGTGCAGGTAAAAGGGAAAATTACTACGGAGCCTTCTTCCTGGGGGCTAACTAACCTGACGGGGAGGAAGAAGCAGACAAAATGAGGTGGATGAAAAATACTAACCCCAAGTGGGCAAAAAGCTCTGGGAAACCTCTGCTGCAAGGGTCTGCTGGCCGCGACGGTGGCCCTCCTCTCCCGGCCGGGCCGAGAGGAGCAGGGGATGCCAGCGTTGAAGGGGCAGCCCCACCACTGGGGGCTGCATGGCCTGGACTGAGAGGCAGGGCCGTGCCCAGCCGGTGGGCAGAGGTGGCTCCCTCCCAGCCAGGTGACGGGCAGGGGCTTATCTTAGCGTCAAGGGCATTTTCTCTCCGAGAAGTCCCAAATTCAAGGGCTGGCCCCGAGCTGCAAATTCCCCGGTGGAGCCATCCCCGCCCGGGAGGGACCCGGGCCCCCCCGGCAGCCTCCGCCCCGCTGTACTCACAAGAGGGACTGGACGGAGCGGTTCGTCTTCAGGGCCTCGGCCAGCTGCTTGACGCGGTTGATGTTGGAGACGATGCCCAGGTTGAGGTTGAGCTGGGCGAGGGAGCGGGACTCGGCCACCCCGCGGCAGACGTGCCCGAAGTCCCGCTCGGAGAGCTGGCAGCCCCGCAGCGACAGCAGCCGCACCGAGTTCTCCCGCAGGCTCTCGCAGATGTCCCGGATCTCCGCCCCCGACAGCGTCTCCCCGGAGATCTGGATGGACCCCGGCAGCATCTTCCCGCGGCTCGGAGCGCCGCCGATGCCGGGGCCGCGCCGCCCGGGCGCCGGGGGAAGCCGCGCTGCGCTGCGGGCCGGGGCGGGCGCTGCTGCCGCCGCCGCTGCCG
>VZTJ01005117.1:28145-71515 GCA_013397795.1 Orthonyx spaldingii | reverse complement strand
GATCCCCGCCCTGCTCCGCCCGCACCTGCCGGGCCGCCCCGCCTTCCCCCGGCCGCCTCTCCAGGCCCTCCTTCCCGCCCGCCCGCCGCCTCCCCGCCAAAGGGAGCAGGCGTGGAAGGGGGTCCGGCATCCCTCATCCCACCCCGGCATTCCGCCCCGCATTCGGGCCCCGACGCCACTCAGAGCCCGCCAGGGGCACCTGCCCGCTGCCCTGAGGAGATGGCGGGGCCGGGCCCCCGACACTGCGGGTGCCGGAGGGGAGGGAGGGTGGGGAAGCACCTGGGAAGGGCTTTCCATCCCAGCCCCACTCCCACCTGGGGAAAGGGCCAAAGCCATCGGGCCATCGCGCACTCTGGGTGCTTGGTCCGAGGAACTGTGGTGTTCCATGGTTTCGGTGGCGTTTAATGCTTAAACCCGCTAAACCTGAAACCTTAAGGTTTAATGACTTAATGGCGAGGTCGGTCTGAACTGCTCCTCATGGCCCAGAGCTTGCAAGAGCCGGCGCTTGGAGGCAG
Source organism: Orthonyx spaldingii (assembly GCA_013397795.1). NCBI lineage: Eukaryota > Metazoa > Chordata > Aves > Passeriformes > Orthonychidae > Orthonyx > Orthonyx spaldingii. Next base: position 71,000 of record VZTJ01005117.1, on the reverse strand, counting down.
CTGGTGAAAGTTGGAGGGTTGGGGAAGGACCAGAGACTTCCTTCTCCCAGAGCACACAGCCTGTGCCCTCAGCCTGACCTGAGGTATGCAGGGTGCACTCTACCTGCTGCTAATTCAGAGGTGTGGATCAGAAGGATTTGTCCCCTCTCTCCCCGCTGAGTAATCCTGTACTTGGAGAGAAATAGGAAGCAGGGCCCCTGTGTTTTCAACTTCACTGAGCTGAAAAAGGAAGCCAGTGATGTGGAAATTAGGTTAAACCGCCTAAGTAGGCAGCTTTCTGCACGTAACTAATCTGGCAGCTGCATATAGCAGTGCTCAAGTGAATTCCAGCCCAGTGGGTAACACTGGGACAAACCCAGGCTCATCTGCTTGGTTTGCAGGCCAGGGCTCAGGAGAGGAGATGGAAAGTGAAGAGAAAAATAGGCTGTGGAGGGGGATATGGAGCACTTCTCCATTGAAATGGAGGTGCAGATCACCTGAGCTGAGGATGCATGTTAGGTCCCAAATGAGATAAGGGGAGCAGCAGCTTTAAGACTTTGGCTGCAGCACCTAACTGCCAATGTGGGTATCACCACACCCTTTGAGTAGTCTGTTGCTGTTCTCTGGAGTATCTACACACCTCTCTTTGTTTCCCTGTTGCACAGAGATGCATCACACTGATACTGTTCCTGCACGACACACCAAGAACAGACCACTGGCCTGGCAACTCCTCTGTGTGGGATATGAGTAGCAGCTGCAAGAATCCAGCCGTGGTACTGTGGCTTTCAGAAAACGAACAGCTCATCTCTAAGGTCACAGTAAAAGACCCAGGTGAGAACGGGATCCTACCTACTGCAGGATGATGAGGGACAGAAGGCTGGATTTCAGAGTTGTGGGCAGGGGCTGGCCAAGAAAATCCCAGCTGCTGCTACTGCATGCAGGTCAGCTAGAAGGCTACACTCAGACTCACCTCTCGATTACCTCCAGGCACAAGCCAACCCATGCTTTTTTAAAGACTATTATTAGCGAGGTGCTTCGAGGAGAGCCCCTGGGACATGTCCCACTTCCATTGACAGCAACAGTCCTGAAACTAGATGCCCTAGTGCATCTTCACTGCCTGATGCCAGGACCAAGAGCACAGTGAGGAGACAAATGTCCCACCTACTACATGCTCAATACATTGAAAAAAGTGGCGCAGGAGCTAGTGGTCCAAAACTTTGGCTCACCAAACCTAGTGGAGGGCTACACAGAGGGGACTTTGGCAATGCTATTTTGTGTAGAACTAGGTATTTCTTCCTTGTCACGTGCAGTTACCCAGCAGGTATGAGGAAGGTCATTTATTGTTTACCTACTGGGGGCAGAAGGAATGATGCCATTAAGAGTTAACACATAAACAGAGAAAAATAGTGGATGAATAGCAGTTAGAGTGAGAGTAGACACAGGGAGGAAAACAAATGGGAGAAGAAACAGCCTCCCTGTAACCCAAAATTACAACCAAGGTGACCATTAGTGCAACAAGGATGGGCTGTAAGAAGAGCTGGATTCCCAGGTACTGCATAGCAGAGGAGGGTGTCACAGATGCTTTAATATTAATTTTTAGCTTTAATATATGGCTTTCTCTTTCTAATCTGACAGCTTCATATGTTTATTCCATATTTAATAAAGAGGGGCTTACACAGAGCTACCTTTACTCAAAAGGAGGATGTGATGAGGGGGTTATTTCAGATTTGCTGCAAGGAAGAAGAGAGAGAATTATTTCAGATTTGCTGCAAGAGCTGTGGCAGGAAACAAAGGCAGAGATAGTGTAGCACGATAGGGTTGTAAGGCTTGTTCTGATAACTAGAGGGCTGGAGTAAGCATTGAGATGCCCTCCCACAAGGACTTTATTAAGCCTGCGTACTCAGCATGCTCCCTGGAACTGCAGCATGCATGCATTTCCCTGAAAAAACGTGTCCTTCTCTGTCAGTGAAAGGCAATGCTGAAGCTCTAAGCCGAGTACTGAATTTCTGGCAGTACAGAACAGTTCAGCTTCCAGCTGCTGCTGCACAGAGAATTAATCAGGGCTGAAGAACTGGAGCAGAGCAAGCCCCACAGGTTCCAAGAGGGTGGTTGGTTGTCACCCTGATCATGTCCCCAGCTGACACAACACACAAGTTGCTCAGGGGAAGCATGAGGACTTTGCTCACTGCTCTTCTCTGCTTTGAGTGAAAACACAGGGCACAGCTTCACCCCTCTGGTTCAGCTGAGTGGCTCAGTGCAGGAGGGAGCACAGCTATTCTCCAACTGTGTCTGTAGATCAGCACTGACACAAGTTGGATGCAAAATGATTTCTTCTTCTCAGCTGAACTTATTCCAGTGACAATTGTCTCCTTCTCTTTTCCTTCCGCCCTGCCAGAGTTTCCACCAAGAAAAACAGATCCGTTCTAGGCTGCCAGGGCAAGAACTGTGTAATAGAAACAAACCTCTTATGGAGATATAAAGAGGAAAATACCAGAAGCAGCATTACAAACTAACACTTCCATGTTGCCACGTTTCGAAGTTAAATAGAAATTCTAGGAGCTTAAAGTGGTTCAACTGGTCCAAGAAACCCTGTGGAGACTACTAGCCTAAATAATTAACAATTCCACGAAGTAGCTTGCTCCGAGTGCTGTTCTTCAGCCAAAATGTTTCCCAAGGAAGGGGGTCAGGAGGTGAGAAGAGAGTAAAGGAACCTGTCTGTTACACATGTGATTGTCAGCAGACAAGCTTTTTGCTCTTGAAAGGGGAATAAATTATGAATGTGGGAATAAGCAAATAGTGGAAAGTAGGTCTGTGACTGAAAATGCTCGAGTCCTGTCCAGTGACATTTTGTTGAACTGAAGCAGATGACCAGCCTGACTACAGTAGTTGGCACGATCTTCCTCTCTTTCATTGCACCTTGGCACTAGTCTGAATGCCACTACAGCTGCATCCTCTCCCATTAATACAAACAAAGGACCAAAGAGTGCAGTTCTGACATACTGTCTGCCTTGTGCACTTGTGGGTACACCAAGAAAGGGGAACATCCTGGTTTTTCTTCTGCCCAAGTTTAAAGATGAGCTTCTGAGGGGTGGCTCCTCTCCACCAGACATCCAGAATTATAGGGAGAGGAAAAATGAAAGCAGTTACCAGCTAACAGCTTCCACTTGCAGCCCAGTAAAAGAGCAGTGAGGGAAGGCTGAACTACTCAGTTGTGAGTTACTGCAGTGCAGGTAAGCCTAGACTGGGCTGCTCTGCTTACCTATGCTTACTGGAGCTTTCCTGCATCAATACACTGGAGACTCGTATGCCAACTCTATATCTATTGCACACTGCCCTATTTCTCTCTTTAGTAAATGGAAACACCAGAGAAAAGTTTGTCACAAATCCTCAAGGCCCTTTTAAAAAAAGGCCTAGACTCAGCTTGAAAAGCCAGGCAGTACAGAGCAGAATGGGTGTCTGGGGAACAGAATGCCACTCCTGCCCAGAGGTGACAGTCCCATGGCTGGGAGACATGAGGGCAAGCAGCACAAGGGTGGGCTGAACTGGCCTCCTAACAGAAATACCCACTGAAGATCATGCACAAACCTGCTGCCCCTGCATGTCCCACAGAGCAACATGGGCAGAAGGGTCATAAGAACAAGAGGTACTGTTCAAGCATGGGGACAGTTACATTTCTGACACACACAGCGGAAGAGATGGTAAGGTGAGATAGCAGCTTGGACCAAGTGAAGAGAGAGGGATCAATATAGAACATGACAAGAAAGAGCACGTGGTTAAACACTGTGCTCTTCCTGAAAATTGCCAGAGAAAGTGAAGTTCCTGTGCCTTTTGAACTACTGTGCCTTTGAAACAGGTGCCCAGAACAGGCCATGTATCACAGAACATTTGAGGAAGTACAGCAGACAATTGCAAAGAATCCTGCTTTGAGTCTAGGACAGAACAGATAAAGGTGCAGAGACCCAAACACTACACTCCCATTAGACAAGCAGGCTCAAGCGTAAGACATCACTCAGCACCAACAGCAATTTAATTCTTCCCTCTTCAGGACAGGAACAGGGCAGATACTCCTGGAGTTACATCAGCAAGCGGAAAGAGGGCTAAGGGACAAACTGCGCTGGGAAATCCCAGCTAAACATGCAAGCAACAGAACCACTCTACTCAAGACAGCCCAGACCTGGATGGGGGAAGAGTGCAGCTCTGCTGAGTCACTGTGGTGTGACTCACCTCAGCTGAGTTCACTCAGCTGCCCAAAACCATAACCCCGAGGACAGGTCCAGGAAAACAAAACCAAGTCGTCTTCTTGCTGTTCTGTCCTGTTCCTAAGAGGCAGCAGGTTACTGTGGCCCTATGCAGCCTCAAAAGTAGTGAAGGAAGCAAATCCAAGTCTGTAAAACTACAGGGTCAATGCAATGGCTTTGGCTGTTGTGTTCAATACAGCATTGGAAACAACTGGAATGTCTCGGGCAACTCTCTGAAAGGGTGGCATGTTGGGTCCTTCCAATGTGTCCAGGATACCTGCAGAACAGAAAAAAAGGAGAGAGAGGCAAGAGTTAATTCAGATGATGACAGATGGCACATTTCTTCTTGCTTTTCTCTCTGTCCGTAGCGGTTGATGGCGGCAGGGCCCAGAACAGTCGAAGCACTTGCAGGCAATGGGAGGAGACATCTAGCCCCAAAGACTAAACAGGAGGAAAGAGTTCATCCAGAGACCACAGGGTACACATCAGAGCCTGTGCTCGGGGCAGGAAAACTGCATGTTCCCAAGAGGAACACAGATCCTTTTGCTTTGAGGGCGTCAGACCCAGTCCTCTGCCATTTGCCCTGAATGCAGGTACTGCCGGAGATGTTGCTCTGCTGAGGGATATTGATAAAATCCTGTTCCTACTTCATCCAAGCACAGATCTTGCTCTTAGACCAAGACTCTCTGTCTGCTTTCATCCTGAGATACACTTGCAGATCACATCAGGAGCTGCAGCTGGGCTGCAATGTGGAATTTTTGTCAGTGCAATGCAAACAGACCATGTTTGGCAGGAAATACACAGACCCATGCAAATGTCCTCAAGTCTCTGTCAATTACCCTCTTAAGACTGATAATCAGTTTTGGAGAGCTTTGAAGAAAATTGCTTGGAGTATATTTTATTCTATTTCATCTGCCAAAAAGCTGCAGATCAGAACTTTTGCCACAAGAATGGATTCAGGAAAGAACAAGATTTATATCTAAAAGGACTTGTAATGCTGTGTATAACCCCTAATTATGCAGATTTATCAGAAATATCACAAACGGGTCTGGCTGCCTAAATTCACAGAGAGACTTCCAGAATTGCCTATTTAGGGATCTGGAAACTCTCCAGAGATGGGGTGGAAGAAGAGTTTTGGTTTTGTTTTTTTTAAGGAGGTCGAGACTTTGTTAGGAAAAAACAAGAAGAGACATGGAAGGAGGATCTGAACACGCATGGCCTGGTAAACAGTATCAGCTGGGGAAGATACAGCTTCTGCTATCTGTGCTGTACAACACAAGATAAAAAAAGGTGTTAACAAAGAAGGAGAAACACTTATGACACATTTCCTGATCAGAGAAAAGCAACCTGGCTTCAACAATATTCAGGAAGGGGCTGGACATCTGCATGCAAGAACAGTCAGTGCTGTTACACTTCACTTCACTTATGGGGAAATAATAAGGGTCCTGCCTCACAAATTGGGTCTTAAGTGCTAAAACTCACACAATAACTACCCCAATGTTTATCTGCTGGCCTACTTGAACAGCTTCTTCTAAAAAAGCTAGTGGCAGTCATTTTAGAGGTGGAAGATGGCACAGATGCTCTCAGGACAGATTCAAACTGTCCATCCTTCCTCTCAGAGAAAGAAAAAACATCTTTTCTTCCCCCAGATCTAACAGGATGTCTTCACGTCTCCCTTGCTTACCTTCTACCACCTTGTGATAAGCAAAGTGCAGATAGAGGAGGAAAAGCATATGCAGAGCAGCAAGAGTCCCACACAGGATGAGCCGCTGGGTATGTCCCACGGTGCGTGACACCAACACAGCCACCTAGGAGAGAGGAGCTGGTCAGAGACAGGGCAGCTGCTACCTGAGCCTCTGGCACTGCAGTCAGGAACACACAGAAGAATGGGCCAAGCAGTGAGAATCTGCAGAAACGCCACACTAAGTCTTTTTCACAGTTTTCACCAACAAATTTAGACTAATTCAAAGCTGTTTTGTGTAGGTGAACCTTGCGCAGTCTTGCCAAGAGTGCAGGATGCTCAGGCATGGCTCTCCACAGCAGCAAGGGCTGTAAGGGAGTAAATAAACCTCCTGCAGCTCTTAGAATGGGTGAGGATGTTAATGCAAGCAGCACCTCCATTTGACTCCAGTGGCCAAATTATGCAGGAGCATCAGGCTATTCTCCACAGCAGCTTGACTAGCTGTGAAATGAACCACCAGGCCAAGGAATAGAAAGCAAACAACACTTCCCTCCCTTTTTTTTGTCCCAGGAAGAGGAGGACTCCCAGCTACCTGTCCCTTACCATTCGTAGTGTAGAGAGTCCACCAACAACCAACCAGAAGATATAGAAGAGGGAGTGGAAGTGGATATTGTAGGTGACAAAGAGAGTGATACAGTGTCCGAAAAGACCGTAGCCCTGGCAAAACAAAAATGTCCGTGTTACAAGCACCAGTCCCACACAAAGGGCCATTGATCAAGAGCACGAACAGCCTTTTCCTCCAATGTTTCACCACGGCAAAGCCTCACAAACCACTCATTCAATGCCAAACAGGCAACCAGAACAACAACTTCAACAGCAGCTCACACACAGATAACCTGTCTGAAGGATTCACAGGCATGTCACAGATTGAGGCAACTTGGGAAACAGAGGAAAGATCCTCCAATTCCAGAGAAATTGGAGTATCCTGTTTTTTTACCACCAGGTTCTCAAATCAGGAAGTGCAAAGCAGGAGACCTGCACGAAGGAACTGCCTCCTTGTACTATTGCTGTGCCTGGGATGGGGCAGGTCAGAATATCCTGGAATTCCAAGTTGTCCCAGTGCAGTTACCTGGGACCAGCAATTTACAAAGACTTTTTCTGTTCTTTGGAAAAAGCTTGTTGTGGAACACCACAAAGCCAATGTGCATCATAAGGCAGCTCCAGGAGTACATACCAACAGTGACAGCATCTGCACCATTGTGATTTGGGCATTGCACAGATATGCCAGGAAATACATGAAAGATGAGACGCCCAGCCAGTATCCGAAGCAGGTGCCAATGGCTGTGCCCATCAGTGTGCCTTCCCTCTGTGGAGACAGTGTCAGGATGAAGAGAACTCAAAGAAGTGACCTGTCAGCACCCAAATTAACCCCTGAGAGTCCCAGACCCTTTGTAGGCATTATCAAGCAGCTGGCAAGCAGCATTCAGGAGGACACAGGACCTACACCCCAAGCTCTCCCAGCAGCAGAGTGTCAAGACTTTCTGCTACATCCTTCCTCCCACCCCCAAACCAACATGTTCTTCCTCAAATCAATCTGCTTTTCAGCAAGATGCTTATTCAGTTAGAGAAGTGCTTTCCTCTCCTTTTCTAGTGTCACTACAGCAATCCAGACCCCAGTCAAACCACCACTTATCACCAAAACTCGACGTACAATGATGGTGTCTGAGGTCTTCATTCCATGTAAAAGAATGGCCACCAGTGTGAAAACCAGCATGAGGGGCCCATACAGCTCGCCTGCAATCTTCTGCAGGAGGAGACAGATGAGGGAAAGTTTGGTTAGAGCCCCTGAATACCAGAGTCCCCACCACAAGTGATGTGAGAAGTGCACTGGATGGAGTTTATCACCCAGGTTATCATCCGAGGTTAGGTGAGAACACACTGAGGTTTGGAACAACCACGGAAAGGAGTCACCAACATTTTCAGGGAGATGAACACCTAACAAACGCAGTCCTTAATAACATGGATCATTTCAGTTTTACAAGGTGTCTGTGGGACAGCCACTTGGCCATGGAGTCTGATTCAGCAAAAGGGAACTCACCTGTGGGAAATTAATCATCTTCACAGGAATCATGGACTCCAGCAGTCTGCATCACAGGAAAGCAGGGAATGACAACAGGAGCAGGAAGGACAACAGAATGGTTAACAAAATGCTTCAAAAGTAAAAGATCCCATACACCCATTACCAGTGTTTGGTGTTGTGTTAACAGTCCTTGGGGGACAGAGATTCTTTCTAAAGGTCACAAAAGAAGAAAAACCTTACTGTCAGTGGGTTAACTTTGCTGGCGAGGAGCAGATTCAATGAAAATGTTTAGGGATCCACTCAGGGATGAGAGATCACTGAGAGAATAGCGGAAAGGAAAGGTAACTTTCTTCATAAAGGCTCACAAAACTTTGCCTTGTTGGACACAACTGTGTTGCAAACCCAACAGAAGCCACATAAAGCAGCCAAGTACGAAAAGAGTCCCTTCTCCTCCTCTGAGCAGCAATGCTGGGTGACAGGGCCGCCAGCCCAACCATGGGACCTCACTAAGGCGAGCGAGACAAGGCATAATGTATTTCCCCATAGGTGAGTCCTCCTGCAGGGCTGACAGCCCAGGCCTGCTCGCTCGCCCGGAGCTGACAGCCAGCCTCCTGTGGGCACAGAGCCGCTGGATCCCCGCGCCGGGGGCTGCCCACCTGGCTCGCACTTGGACGGGCTCCACATCGAAGTAGGGCCGGAGGATGTCGATGTTGGCGTAGAGGCTGAAGGCCCTGGAGGCTTGTCTCTTCCCCACCTGCCACATCTGCGGAGAGAAGGGAGCGGGCAGCGGCCGGTCGGGCAGGCGGGGACCCCGGGGCCGGGGGTGGCCGGGGGACAGCGCTCACCTGGTCAGCGACCTGCCGGCCCAGCTGCCCCCGCAGCCCCTTCATGCCCAGGAACTCCCCGTCCTCCTCCTCGCCGGCGCCCGCCTCGCCCTCCGCCTCCTCCTCCTCCTCCTCCTTCATGCGCTGGTGCATCTCTCCCATGTCCTCGAAGCTGGAGCCCGACGTGTCGTCCATGTTCTCCATGTCGATGACGGCGGAGCCGCCACCCTGCGCCGGGGCGGACACGGCGTCAGCACCCGCTCGGCCCGGCCCCGCCGCCGCCCACCGCCCGCGGCCCGGCCCCACCTGCATGNCGCCCGTACGATGCGGCCCGCCCCCCCCCGCCGCGCTGGCCCGGATGGGCGGGAGCCGGATGTGACGGCGCCGTGCAGCGGCTCCCGGCGCCCGGGAGCACCGCCCATCGGCCCCATGGCGGCGCGGCGGGGAGCGGACGAGATGCGGGACCGCGTGGTGTTGGGCGAGTTCGGCGTCCGCAACGTGAGCGAGCCCGGCGGGGCGGGACAGGGAGCGGCCGGCGCCCGCAGCCCCTCACGGCCTCGCCTGTGCCCTCTCCTCGCAGGTCCACACCACCGACTTTCCCGGGAACTACCCCGGCTACGAGGACGCCTGGGACCAGCGGCGCTTCGAGGAGGTGAGTGAGCGGCGCCGGCGGCTAGGGCTGAGGGTGTGCGGGGCTCTGGCCCCGCGGCCGGGGCTGTGGCTGTGCGGGGACCCGGTCCTGAGGCCGGCGTGACCCTCGGTGCGCGACTCCCGCAGGCGTTCCGCGTGGACGTGATCCGTGAGGAGGAGGACACCCTGGAGTTCGACATGGTTGGCATCGACGCCGCCATCGCCAACGCCTTCCGCCGCATCCTGCTCGCCGAGGTACTGCCGCTCCGGGGGCGCTCACCTCGGCGTGCCGGCCTGAGACCTGCGTGACGGGGAGCGGGGAAGGGCTAGCCTTGTGTCAGCCCTTGAGGACAGCCGCGGCGTTTGGGAGAGAAGCACACATTCGTTCCGCACGTGTGCCAGGAGCCCAGAGAGGATTAGGGCCTTAGCAGCATGGGCGATACCGCCTGCTGCTCTTAAGGGTGCTGTCGGTAGTGCCTGCGCGTCAGTCTTTTGAACATAGCTGTGTTGCCAACCCAACAGAAGCCACATGATGCTGTCAAGTACTAAAAGGCTGAGGATGCCCCAAAGCCCTTTCTCCTGCCCTTCACCTCTTGTGATTGATTGTTTAAAAAAAACGGGGATGGCAACAGATGGGGTGCAAGGGTATGTTGCATGGCCTGGTTTGGCAGAAATACCACTGAAAATGGTCTGCGTGGCAGTTATTTGTCGGAGAGGAGGGACACTCAAGCTGGATGATCTCTTGGCATGTAGTTCAACTATTACCTTAGGCTGACTTGATCTCTTGTCTCCCTGAGGTGCCAACGATGGCTGTAGAGAAGGTCTTTGTGTACAACAACACATCCATTGTGCAGGATGAAATTCTGGCTCATCGGTTGGGCCTCATCCCTATACGAGCTGACCCTCGGCTCTTTGAGTACAGAAACCAAGGTGAGAATCTTGGATAGAATAGAAATATTGAAGGGTGCCCTCAAAGAAGGAAATCAGGGTCGTGTAAACTGAGCAGAAGTGTGATTTCATGTACTTCTTTCCAGGAGATCAGGAAGGCACCGAAATTGATACTCTGCAGTTTCAGCTGAAAATCAAATGCAAACGGAACCCTCAGGCTGCCAAGGAATCATCTGATCCTGATGAACTATATTTCAATCACAAAGGTGAGATTTCTCCTAAAAATAGGTGCTGGTTTCTTTTCTTTTTTTTTGGTCTTGGAAGACAGGATTTGGGCTGTTGTCTCAGCCCTGTGTGCTCACAGGGAGAGTTGCTTCCATTCTGCTAAACTTACTTTTTGCTGTCTCCAGTCCTGTACAGGGGAGTGACGTGTTTTTGAGGCAGCAGCTGGCTGATGCTTGTGGCTTCTCTTTGCAGTGTACAGTAAACACATGACATGGGTGCCCTTGGGGAATCAGACAGACCTTTTTCCAGATGCTGACTTCCGACCTGTTCATGATGACATCCTCATTGCACTGCTGCGGCCTGGACAGGAAATAGATGTGCTTATGCACTGTGTCAAGGGCATAGGTGAGTTGTGGCTCCTGGGGCAGCAGGACAAGGAATGTGAGTGCTTGGATTAGGGCATTGCTGTATGATGGGGAAGGGTGGATAACTGGCTTTTCCCCTGGAACTTCAGGCCCAGCATCCTTGTTCCCTGAGGCCTGCTCTCATCCTTGACTCTTAACTCTTCATACAGGTAAGGATCATGCCAAGTTTTCTCCTGTGGCCACAGCCAGTTATCGACTGCTTCCTGACATCACTCTGCTGCAGCCTATTGAGGATGAGGCAGCTGAGACGTTGCAGAAGTGCTTTTCCCCTGGAGTCATTGAGATCCAGAATATCAATGGTACTGTTTTTCCTGCGCTAAGTGGCTTGTTCCTTGCAAGCTTCAGTAGAGACTGATTTGAGGTTAGAGCCAAACTTTGTAGAGACAAAACCACATTGTGATGTTGCCTTGCTGATCAATGGTTCATGCTCTTCTGAGCCTGGTTTTATGGATGAGTGGCTGCCCCTCGCAGATGTGTCGGGTGATGAACTGGGATGTCCCTGAAATGATGAGGCAGTGGATACCTGACCACAGAGCTCTGCAGCTGCTGACTGCAGCTTCCAGTGCTGTTCAGTTGTAACACTGGGTAGTGAGCTTGCTCTTTCCAGCAGCTGAGTGTGGAGGAGACTTCTTGTGTCCTTCCAGGGATGCATGCAGGCTTCGTGTTTGGGTTTTTCTGCCAGGTTGGAGTTTCATGTTGGGTATATGCTAATTCTTAATATTGGTGGCTTCCCTGCCTGTGGTGATGGGGGAGTGCCTGTTTGAGGGGTAAGCACCTGCTGTGACCACAAGGCACCCACCTGCTGCCATTTGCCCATCTCATTTCGCCTTTTTCCCCTTTAGGAAAAAAGGTGGCAAGGGTAGCCAATGCACGGTTGGACACATTCAGCAGAGAAGTTTTCCGTCATGAGGGTCTGAAAAACCTCGTGCGCCTGGCACGAGTACGGAACCATTACATCTGTAAGTGCCCCGTTTTCCAGAGTCCTGCCATGGTTTGTGTGAATAAACAAGAGACTGGCCAGCATGTGTGGCTGGCTGTGCCTCTCCCACCCTCAGCATCAGATCCAGACATTCAGAATCCAGTGGGTAACTACTTGCTTTGGGATTAATCTGTTGGTGCTTCCTGCTGGCAAATGTAACTGCTTCTGTGGCTGTGACGGTCTGGCTTGTTGGAGTGAGGTGTGAGGGAAGGTGAGGGACAGAAGTGTGGAGCCAGGTGCAGGCTGAGGCTGCCCTGTGGCTGTGCTGACTTGTGTCTCTGTGCAGTTTCAGTGGAGTCGACGGGTATCCTGCCTCCAGATGTGCTGGTGAGTGAAGCCATCAAGATCCTGATGGGAAAGTGCCAGCGCTTCCTCAATGAGCTGGACTCTGTGCCTATGGAGTGACCAGGCTGGAGCTGGGAAAGCAGATACCTGCACTGATGTTTTGGGCTTCCTGCACCTGCCTGGAGGGGGGATTCCTCTTCCATAGGCAGGAGGCTTGCTAGGGGCTTACTAAGAGTCCAAGGACCATCTCTTTGGATTTTGCTGTTGGTAATGAGCCTCAGTGAGGAGATGCACTAAAATAAAGGTTTTTTTTTTTTTTTTTAAGCTCTCTCCTGTGCCATTCAGAATTGTGAAACCATAATATATGGAGAAGAAAGTGGCAGCAGGTCTAAAGATGAGTAACAGCATTTATGCTGTTGCTTCACATGCTTATGGGACATATCCTGGAATAGCCCAAGAGTTTTGCTTTGCCAACACATATCCCCCAAGCTGTAAGCTGGAACCTAAAATTGATGTAAAATAGCAGTAAGTGACATATGAATGCTTTAAAAATGCAATTTCCCCCTCACCTAATTAAACTGTATTCTGGAATGGTTCATCCCCTCCCTGACAGTGTACTGACCACCAGCAAAGCTGCCCCCTTTTTGGTAGCTAGAATAAGGAATGCTGAGAAATCTCTAGGCAGGCAGTCTGGCCAGATTAGAGACCTCAGATCTTACTGAAACAGATAAAAGAATACAAGTGAGACATGACACCATGTGTATGAAACTGGAATAGCTTTACTGACATTCAGGTGTAACACAACCAGTTCAGAGACAGCTTCGGATTTAAACATTCCTACAAAAAAGGTTTAAAATCCATTTTACAAAAACCCCCTGTGTCTAGCATGAAGTCACAGAATGTTAAAAATATCACAACACAATAAATATACCCAGCCTTTGCTAGAGCCAGGAGCCATGTTAGCTCAGAGGTTAAAAAAGTTTGAGGCCAGGAAGAAAGTGAAGGGTGCTGGTGGAACAGCAGGGGCAGGAGGGGAGTGGATGCCCAAGGCCTGCTCTTCCTGTCTGCACTGCCATGCCTCTCAACCCCAGCCTTTTTGTCCAGTCTGTCCACATAGAGACACCACTTCTCCACCTACCCCACTTAATCTGTCTCCAGGATGGCAGAACTGCCAGCTAGCTCTGGACAGACCCTCCCAGCTCCTGTGCTAACACTAGGATAGATTGGGTACTATTTGCCATGTAAGAAGAACCAGCTTTGCAGACTGGAGTGGCTTCATGAACAAGTCCCACCTCAACTAAAACCCAGTTTCTGACCTGGCTCCCCACTGTAAACTGCAGTATAAAGCCCATCCCTCCTGCCCCACCATGCAATTCTCTGAGAAGAGAATTTTACCAGACCGGGTAAAAAACAGGGGCTACTGTCACCTCCACTGCAACAGGGTGAGGAGATCCCTTTTGGATTGCAGGTGTTTCAGGTATTGGTCCAGATTTTATTGACCCTGCGCTGGCCAAGTTCTAGTCTACAGGGCATGGTCAAATGAAAAAAAAAATTAAAAAAAAAATCTGTCCTGCTCCCCCTGAGAGATGTCTAAGAAAGGCTGGCACAAAGTAGAAGCCTTCCATTTTGGCTCTGGGTAGAACAAGCTGTATGCTCATATCTATACATATATATGTATATATATGACAGTGTCTGCCTCTTTCTAGAGAACAGTTGCACCTTAGAAAGGCTGATCTCACAGGAGATCCTAGAGCACTGCTAGGCTTCCTGGCACGCAGCCCTCAGCCCAAGGCTCAGCATCCTGGAGGGAAACGGATTCAGCAGAACACCAGTCCACAAGGGACGAGTGCTGATAGCATGACAGGAGTGTCCAGTGTGTTCCCTACAAAGCCTGGCTACTAGCACCCATTGGAAGATTAGGGTAGCCCCTTTTCACATGGCACACTACTCTGCCTTTTGCATTAATCCTAAACCCCAAGAGATGATGAGGTGGAGCAAGAGTGACCCGAGGCTACAAGATGATCAGGCTTTACTCTAAAGAGGTCTATGGTCTCAGCTCCCACCTTGCAGAGACGCAGAGGTCTAGAGATGCTCATCCAGTGGTGGGGAAGGAGTCAGGGGAAAAGCTTAATATTGACTGGTTCAAATGCCACCGCAGGCCCCATCCCAGTGTATGGAAGAGAAGGGGACAGGACCCGTAAGGGGCTTTATTCAGACGAATGCTTGTGGAGGCGGTGACAAGGAGAATCTAATGTGCTTACTATGAGGAGAGACAAAATATAAGGTGGGGAGAAGACGGCTGCAGCATCAGGGTTCAAAGAGTACATTGAAGCCCTCTCCATCCTCATTTTCTAGCACATCTGTCTCCAATGATGGCTTCACCTTTTTGAAGAGAGACGGAAGGTTCCGGATATGAACCTCCTTGCGGAACTGCTCCCCAATGGGCTTCTGCAGAGGACAGACAGGCAGGCATCAGTCATTACTGTCTTCATACCCCCACTCAGCTCAGGGACAGCTTGCTTGCACATCAGAGGCAGACCCCAGGTTCTGAGCAATCCCTAGGCCCAGACCCTGTGCTTGCATTTTGAGGAATTTCAGACCTGGCCTTTCCCAAGTGCCAAGGCGCTGAGGTAACCACCAGAATAGCAGCTCCCTAGCTTCTAATTCAATGTCAAAGGCTCCACCACCACCATCTTTACAGAGGTCCAACACCTACCCAGCAGCTTCAATCAAACATTTTAACACCCTGTTCCTCCAGGCACCCTTGTGCAAGTTACCCACTGCCTCTTAGTGAGAGGCCATTGCTGGAGAGGCTGCTCAGTCTGTGCTGCCAGCCCTGCTGGACCTCCAGGGTGAAGAGAGGCAGAACAAACACTAAGAACACACCACAACAGCCTCCTGGCTGGGAACACTGATAGCTGGAGAGAGGCAGGCTGGACACCCCATTACTTCTGCAGCACACAGGTGTGAAATTTTCCTCCAGGGCACCACTTACCCCAATGCAACCTGAGATGAGGCGCTTGAAGTGATCCTTCCGTCGCTTGTCTGCCACTTTCTGCAGTGTTGGGTTGAGAAGCTTTGAATCAAACTGCTCCAAAGAGTCCAGCTGGATGTCTGGGATCTGCTCCATCACTGCCTTCAGCTCAGCGTAGCGAGGACGCTGCAGGGAGCAGTATGATTAACACAGCTCAGCTACAGGAACTGCCTTTCCCTCCTTGGGGGCCATTAGCTCCTCTTCCCCTACCCACTGGGCATGGGATTAGTTTTCACCATTCCCCTCACATTCCTCAACCTCACATTTGGATGAAGAACAGAATTGCTCACCAAGGCCTCGTAGATCTGGAAAGCCAGGTGGACAAGAGCTGCCATGCAGCCATCGTGCTGCCCATGTACCTGTAAGCCCTTCAGGACACTTGTGAAAAACCAGGACACAGCATCAGGAAGGAGGTTTCCTGGAAGCACCTGGGGAAGAAGCACTGTCAGCACTGAAGCAAGACACTGGTACATAACCACCTTTCTGCAATAGCTTGCTCTTCTGAGGGAGAAGGTGCCATGGGGTAAAGCAGCCACGCCTCTCACAACAGTCAGAGCTTCCTCTTCCAACCCTGCCAGAACTAATCCCTTCCTCTTCCCGGGGGTACCTGTTTGAGCAGTGGCCAGCAAAGCTGTGTTGTGGTTCTTTGGCAGGACAAGGTGTCCTTCCAGGAGAGGGATGTGTAGGCAGTGATCAGCACTGCAGTGCAAACATCCTGAAAAGGAGTCAGAGAGGAAACCCAGTGAGAGGTGCTATTTAATACTTCCAGTATTCAGATGTGATGGGAGCCAAGAAGCAATCCAGAGAATCTGCAGGAGCCTCTGAGAATCCTGCATCTTACTGTTGCTCCCACAGAAGGTGTTTAAAGGCACCCAGTGTGCACCATCATAACCATGAGGGACCAGTGTTAAGGAAACCTGCTCCCTTCATCTCCCTGGGAAAGGCCCCAGAGCACTCATGGACTCCTCTCAGCTGCTACTCTCAAGTCACTGCAAAAGCTTCTACAAGAACTTCTGAGGCATCCACAGCAGACAGTACAGAAATATCAGGATAAAGGTACTCTGCACAGTGTGTCGTATTAGCACTGTGGCTCCTGTACCAGCTCAGGTAGATTTTACAGAAAAAAAAAAAAAGCTGGATGAAGTTCTTCCTCATGAAGACTGGAGCCCAGGATGAAGGCAGAGCCAGGGAGCACCTTGGGGGCTGAATGCCCAGGGCCTCTTCCCCGGAAGGGCTGAAGCTCTGTAGCTGTGTGTTATAACTGGATCCCAACCCCCATTTGCTTTCTGGCTTCTGCAAGGCCTTTAAAAGCCATGCATGCTCCCAAGAGGTGATTCTCACATGGGGAACGCTCCAGCAGTCCAGATCTCTGCAGCAGTGCCTGGCTGCAGAGCACACAAGCGTGAAAAAAGAGTACAGAGAAAGGATGGTGGCAGTCAGAGCACACCCTCTTACCTCTTGCTTCATCAGACACTTGCCAAGCTCAGTGAGCTCTGCATTGGCAGGGGGAGTCACCTCTGTGGCCATGGCCTCATCATCTGCAGAGCAAAGGCTGCACTGTGAACGTGGCCTCCCGAGGACTGAGGGGGACACAGGGAGGCTGCAAGAACTATGCTGGGAGCCAGGAGACAGCACACAGAATCAGTGTCCTGGCACAGCTTACCCAGAGCATCTCTTTTCAAGCAAAAAGCACCCACTCTTTGGGGGGCAGGAAGGGCACCCAACTGGCTACCTTCAGCTCTTGGGAAACTGTACACATCCCCCTCTTCTCAGAACCTTAAGAACCAGATGCTCCAACATGCCACCTGTGAACCCTACAGCATGTTAGTTTCCAGACTAGACTGAGTTTTTCTGTGGCCCCCAGACATGCTGGGCAGAACAGAGCTGAAAGTTTCTTAGCAAACCTATATCCCTCACACAGAACTTCCAGCATCAGCCCAGCCCCCCCTTAAGAAGGAAGGAAAAGTGTTTGTGTACACCAAGATCAGGAAAGGCAAAGGTAGGCATTTACTCACCATCTCCATCTACAGCAGCAGTAGTGTTCTGTTCAACACCTTTCTTAGAAACACAGCAAACAGCTGCAAAAACAGTTGCAGGTCAGAGGAGTAGAAAAGGGAAGATGCTACTGCAGAACATGCAGAGGTTATCCTACAGACTCTGATGGGTTCACAGCTGCTTCAAGCTCCCCCAGCTCTTAGAGAGAATCTGAAGAATCAGAAAGCCCAGTATAAAAGCCCAGTACTGCACTACCTGGAAGGTTGTAATACCCCACCCACAGCACCTTCCCACAGTGGAACCTGCTGCACAGTGGTCACTTCCTACTATGGAGAACCAGGAATGTGCAAAACCATCTGAAGCCCACAACCCAAGAAGAACACCAATTTAAGGCAAAAAGGCCAATCAAGAAAGGAGACAGAAGGTTAAGGATCTGTAATCTCTATGTGGAATAAATTTCCTCAGCCTCTCTGCTCAAAGCCATGCTGACAAAAAATTATGTTGGAGAATGGGAACACGAAGAAGGGAGACTGCTTTGGGGGAGGAACTCTTCCCTTATGTCTGGCTAGAGACATGGCAGTTGCAGGCAACAAAATTGCTCTATGCTGGGGTTGTCCACAAATTCATGTCCCATACTGGGTTCCAAAGCACAGAAAGGGAGAACCCAATTGCCTGTAGGACTGGACTCCTACAGGGACAGTGCCAAAACCATGGAGCCCTAAAAGCTAACAAAAGGAAGAAACTCTCTTCTGAAGGTTTTAAATTCTCTCTTACTAAATTTTAGCTAAGATTTTGGCAGGGCTGTTTCACACCTGCTTTCTCGGGGTTATGTTAAATACTACTGACTGATATAATTAAGGTTTACTGCACACTGGGAATTCCTGTTGTCCTCTCCAGTGAAAACTTCCCAAAAAATCTCAGGAGACCTAGCCTGATTTCACTTACTGGCGAGATCCATGACTTCTCGAGTCAGCAGCCTGACCAGCTGTTCCTCAAGCATCTCCTGAGACTCGGGGTTGTCATCTGCAGCATCATCCTCACTGAGGAGAACAGGTTTTAGTTTGAAGGGAGCCAATGTCTCCAAGTACTCCCTCTGCCCAAACACAGGGAATGAGCCACTAGTGTGTTTTCCAGCCTTTGCTGGCAGGGCTGTTCCTGGGCACAGGGCCATGTAAAAGACCAAACCCCCATCCCATTCCCCATTTCCCTCTTTGTACCAAGGGGTGAACGCTTACCAGAGCATGCTTCGCTGGTTGATCACCTGCCATTTCTGGGACAACCTCTGTTCAAGACAAAAGGAAAGATTCAATCTGGACACAGTGCAAGGAGACCTAAGGAACAGCTGCTGGCAGAAGCACAAGAGCTTTAAACACAGCTCTCATGCCGAGACCCATTTTGAATCGCAGGAGAACTGCTACAAGTGTGCTGGAATGTGAATGAGCTGTCATGAAAATGAGAGGACACAGGGAAAAAAAAAACCAAACAAACCCAAAAACTCTCAGGGCTGCAGATTGAGGAGTTCATGTCCACAGGCTTGAATTCACCGCAAGGGGTGCTGTGCAACAGCCAGGGTTCAATGCAGCTCAAACTCCCCCCTAAACATCATCAAAATCATTAAGCATCAAGGCTCTGCCCTTGTCTCTGCTGGCTCTGTAGAGACAGACGTTCCCACATGTTGCTGCCAGCTGCTACAGGGAGTCAGGGCTGTCAGGGAACAGGCATCCAACAAGCAGCTTTCTTACCATGTGCAGATAGGTGAAGAGTGGTCCCAGCATGGGGCAGACGAGGGTTTCGTAGTATTCTGAGGGGCAGGAAAGTACCAAGGGCTTCACAAACACACCTGCACAGACCAGTTAAGGACGCGATCCAACACACAAGGCCAGCTGCTAGGGAGACTGCAGCACAGTGCCCAAGCCAGTCCATTCCACTAGGAGGCCAAGGGACAGATATCTGGAAGCCCACCTTCTCACAGCCCTGAATCAACAAGTGGCATCCCTATACAGCAAGAACATGAGTTATTCACTTCTTTCCCCTGACAGTTCAGCTGGGAAAGCTAAGGGTGCTTAGCATCTATTTCCTAGCTGTGAGACTGAATGTTCAACCCTGGAAAGTAGGTTGGGAAACCTACATGATCTCCCAGAGAAGCACATCCTAACGTCAAGCTCCTCACTATCCAAGCCCCCTTCCCCCTCAGAAGGCACTACTCACCTCTCACAGTGCCTCCAGAACCACACAAATCCTTTGCATTTATTCTGACCCCATGCACTGCTATTTCATTTGGTGCCCTCCTAGGCTCACACCTCATCCACGCCAGGTGTATGTATCCCTGTTTGTTTACCTCCTCAATCACCCCTCTTTGTCTTTGGCCATACTGAAAACAATGTAGGGTTTCAATTTATGTGTTCAGAGCCTCCCAAGCTGGCCTGAGACAGTGATGGAAGGATACGGAGCATGGGACGCAGTCTGTAATCAGGAATGTTGTTGAGGTTGTTGAAAGCAGAGCTGAGGAGCTGGGTGGCGAGACCCTCAACAGTGTAGAAATCCTGTTGCATGGAGGGGCCTGCATTTCCCAGGATGTGAAAACTTCAACAAAAAACAAGTTAGTTACAAGCCTGCTAGATACAAGTACCTTGCCACTGGTCTGCAAAAGCTACAAGTACTGTCATCTTGAGATTACATAGTTGTCACATTCCTGAACAAATACTACAGAGCAATTTTAGCACAGTTCTTTTTTCTGGGATACCTGCAGAGGAACAATGAATTTAGCATTTAAGCACTACAAGGTACTTTCAAGTGCTGATGTACCCTGACACATAATTAGAAGTGGGAAAACTAGATTAGGATATCAGGTAAGTGCTCCAATCTGATCACCTAACTGCAGAAGAGCTCAAAGCAGATCCCCATTTTGAGGTACTTTTTCCAGACTGTTCCATGTCTGTATGGTAGGTTACAAGCACCGAATATAGGACACCACTGCAGCTTGTACTTGGATATCACAGGATACAGCTCACATCAAAAGTCTAACTCTAAAATAAGTCAGGACCCTGCAATAAACTACTGCTCCAGCTGTGCAATGCTGGATTGTGGTGAGAGATCTGCTGCTCTTACCAGTTGTCGTAGAGGGTACAAAAGAAGCCCTGCATCCTTTCTAAGACTGTTTTGTAAACAGGAGAGTCATAAAGCTCCAACAAAGGCTGAGGGAGACCTGTGGGAAGGAATAAGCTTCAGTTACATTAATGAGAGAGCATGGTGCACCTTCAGAGCATGCTGGGCAGGCCCCAGCCAGCTTGATGGCAGCGAGGGAAGCTCTCGGCAAGAGCCAAATGGGAAGAGGTGCAGGAACCCTGGGGCAGAAATCCCCCTCAAAGGTCAGCCAAGTTCATGTTGGTTGCACCCAGAGCAGAGGTGTTTCCACTGAGGTTGTTGTAGCCGCCTTACTTCTCCAAAGTAGAACTTACTTGAGCTATCAGAACCCAGTCAGCAGCAAAGCTGACAGTTGTTGCAGCTCTCTAATAGCTGATCCTTTCAGATTTGTGTTCTCTGCTGGGACACAAGCTACTGTTGAACTATGATATTGAAAAGTTTAGAGCAGAGATCAAGGCCCTGCTGCTTTATTTGCAGGGGTTCACAGACAGAGAGTTTAAAGGTCACAGAAAACAGGTAAAGGAAGCATGTCCTCATTTTACAGATAGAAAATAGAAAAAGAAAAACCAACTTCCCCAAAATATTTCACTGTCTGTCAGAACCTGAAATTAAACCCCAATTTCCACAGTCATGATCCACACCTTATCCACAAGGCCACCCACTTCTGCTTGGCTGGAAAGGCTTCTGTGTTCACAAGCTCAAACCTGTTTTAAGAAGGTTCCAAAGGACTCTTTCCGATATGCTGTCTAGAAACAAATGCCAGGGTCACATCACACAACTTGGCTCTTGTCCTCCAGGACAGGTCTCTGCACCAGCTCTCTGGGCTCCTGCTGAACACTAATTCTGCTCAAAGGCAGACATTTACAGCACCCTCCAGTCTCTGCAGCCTGAAATGCCATGTTGCAGAGACCACCACCCAGATGGGATAAGCAGTTTGGTAGGGTACCCTTTATTTCATGCAGAAGAAACCAATTTGTCTGAGACTAATAACTTATTTAACATCTTAGCTTCAGCAGGTTCAAATCACAGCTGAGCTGCAAATACTATGACGAAGCTGGTCCTCCAGCCCTGTTTCACTTCCACTGTTACAGACAGATCACTAACTCAAATACCTCTAAGAATCTGCCCACACATTCCTCCCAAAGAGATGACTCTTACCTAGAATGGCATTCTTCTCCACCTCCAGCATGTCCAAGGCCTTTGCAAATGTATCCCCCAGCCTAGCCACCATCTCTGGCATGTAGAGGTTGTTGTGAGTCCTGAAACAGAAGAACACTTGGTTTATACTCATGTAAGTCAACCCCTTTTTGCCCTTGACAGTGGGATCCTCTCCTTCAGCTTGTGGACAGCTCTTCTGAGGCAGTTGATGAGGAAGGTGAGACCAAGCACGTGTGCATGGGATCCCCCTTCCCCACCTGCAAAAATATTGGGGAAGCTGACCCAACAGAGACATGGAGTGACTCCACCTCATGTCCTGAATCTCCTGGCTGCCCCTTCCACTTAGTTCATCCCACCCCTTGCAAGCACTGGCAGTAAAAACTCCCAGCAATTCTCTAGATGATGCTGGGAACAACTTATTAGCTTGGCCAAAGGGATCAGAGAACGTACTTTTAAAACCGACAAGACATGGATTCTGTCATCTCAAAAGATCTTCTGCACCTAATGCCCCTGCAGAGGGAGGGGCTTATTCAGCTCCAGAACACACACACTGCCCTTCAGGGATGGTTCAGAGTTCCCAGAATGGCAGGTGGCATTGGAGGGACTCTAGTGAGAACATCAGTCCGATCAGATGTTACCCATGGCAGGCACGTGTGCCCCTTGGACAACACATCCAGCTGGGAACAATTCCGCATCATAGGAGGTGGCCACTGTCAGCTTTCCACAAGGGACACCAATTCAGCCATGGGTGGCTGGTTCTTGCCATCCAGGCCAAAACGGGTCCCCTGTCTTAGGCAGGGTACTGACACTCAGAGCTGGACTCGGCAGGGGTGTCTCTCTCACCTACCTCTCTCCTTTGAGACCTCAGACCTCCACTCTGGGTGTCGCCAACTGCACACAGCACAAATCCTGCAGCCTCCTCCAAAACTGCAATGCCATTGTACCTGCTGCTAGAGGTGATCAAGGGCAACTCAGTATCTCTCCCTCGAGCAGCGTTTCCCAAAGCAGGGGGTACATGGGAATGGCTGGGGGAAGGGAGCGTGGACAAACCTAAGGATGTTCTCCAGAGACTTAGCCTTCACTCATGTATTAATGACTTGTTTTAGGGGTTTAAGGTCTATGTTCATAATTCTGGCAAACCTGATGCAGTGATGTCTGCCTGCATTTGCAGAAAGCTCCAAAACCGCAACTATCCTGTTTCTCTCTGCAAGTGTTAAATAATTCCCTGCTCACTGCAAGTGAGGAAGGCAAGTATGTGAACTTCATAAGGAAGAGCTACACAAATGACTTCTTAATGACTCATACTCTCATTCTGGGCTGGATCTAACACCATGCAACAGGCCTCAAAGGGGCACAAGCTGATTCTACTTTGCCAAGAAGGGCCAGGGAACTGCCCAGTTTCCACTAAAATTTGGTTAGGGTTGCCCCACTGAAAAAGCTGTGCATTTCTGCTTGAGACTATCCTGAAAGCTAGCTACCAAAATAATCTCTTGTATGTGTCCTGACCACTCCATGCCAATGTTGGTTTTGCGTCATGCTGGGCAGAAGGCCAGTGGAGCAACCCAGGGACTGCGGAATTGTAAAAACGAAGCCTGAAATCCCACTGCACTGACTCCAGCAGGATGGGCCAGACAGCCATATCCTGAAGATGTGGTCATGGTCCTTGGTTGTTTCAGAGTCCTTGAAACAGTTTCTTACGTCTGAGTTGGGAGGCAGGTGTTCACTTACAGGCCAAGCTCTCTCAATACTTCAGCAAGTTCCCAATGGGAATGCAGAGAAAATGGCCAACCACCCACTCCCCGTGGGAGCTAAAAAGGCATCCAACAGCCCTCACAAATAATGATGTAGCACCTAGGCATGTTCTAGCTGAGACTCTCAGCACTCCTGGGCACACCACACACAGGAAAACATGGTAAAACTAATTTCAAGAGGCTTTTATGCTTGAGAAAAGACAAGCAAAGGATATGACAGGAATTGGGGGATTTTCAGTGATGGTCACAGCTCTGTTAGAAAGAGTAGCTGATGCCTAGAGAGAAGGGCTTGTAAACCAGAAGATGAGTCCTTTAGGACAATCCATGAATGAAGAATCTTTTTCCAAAGCTCGAGCTGTCTACAATGAAAATGCCTACAGCATCCATGTCTACTCAAGAATTCTTTCACCAGCATTAATGCTTTGGTAATGGCAGCATCTCGTCATAGGGAGTTCCAAAAAAGCCTTTGTCTAAGCAAAGCATTTGCTGAGCCTGAGCATTTAGTTTGTAACAAAACATGAGCAAATCCCAGCACAATAAAGGCTCTGCACCAATCAGGTCATGCAGCTACTGACTGCAGAAATGCACCAAGGTGGCTGAAAATTATGGTTTTGGTTTAAATTCAGGAGTGAACATTTTAAGCCAGAAGCTAGAAAACACCTAAATGAAATGAGGTAGCACAGAGGACAGGAAAATCATTACTCTGAAAGCTGCAAGCAGTGATTAATAAAGCAACCTCAAAATTATTCAGTAAATAGAGCTACCAACACAAAGACAAATACGGGTAGGTACAGTAAGATGTCACTCAAAACTACCTTATTCTTCCATTACCTGGACTACCTCATTCTTCTCAGTTCTTTGATCTCAGCCATGACCTACCTCCAAGCTACTTACCACCCTGGCAAAGCCCCAATGGCTTAACAGCTCCACTGCTTCTGCCTGCTAACACAGCAGCAGAACGCCACACACCATCCAGAGAGCAGCGGACCCACCTGCTCAGCCTTTTTTAGCACACTGGTGCCTGACCTGGTGCTCAGTTCAGCTGCTTACCAGGATCTACTGCTGCTACTTGAAGATCTGCTCACACAGAAACCAACACAGCCTGCAGGGACTTCCCCATCTCTGTCCCACATAAGCACCATGGGCAAGACTGGATGTTGCTTATCCCCACAGAGAGCTGCCTAATGGCACAGACCTAAGAGAAGCAGCCATCCCCAAGCAGTAATGCAACTATGCTCCTGAAGGCATCCTCGACACAAGCAGCTTTCCTGCCAGGCAGCCTTCCTCATATCCCTGTACTTCCTGCCTGCTGACTGGCTGCTACAGATTCCATATTCTCCTGTGTGATCCATATTAAAGAGGGTCTGAGGACGACATACATAGAAAAGGCACCCGAAGTCAGCAAAGAACATAACAGGGGCTCCATAGCACAAGATCCAGCTTTGCCAAAAAGACGTAAGCATCATCAATCTTGCACTGAACAACTGTGAGTTGCAGCTGTCAAACAAAGAGGCCTATATATCCAGTAGCAGCAATGGAAAAATATGAAGCATGAAGATCTACTGTTCTGAGTATATCATTCATTAGTTCTTGTTGAAGCACTCAGCCTTAAGAAAAGCCCAGATAGCTCTGAGTGAAATACAGGTTTCTCCATGTATGTTACTACTATGTACTCAGCGAATATTTCAGTCTGCAGGTGAGATGCTTGAACAACACAGATGCATCATCTCAAAAAAAAAGCCCAAACCAGCCATGGAGCCTCTTTCTTTACGTACTGGATGTAGAACATAGCTCGCGTGTTTTCTTGGAGGTGGTAAACAGCCAGGCACAGAGTTTCTGCTTCTTCACAGAAGTGGTGATAGAAGTTGGACAATAGTTGCCTAAGCTTGTTGTAACAGAGATTCCAAGTGATTTTACTAATAATGCACAAGTTCTGGCAGGAACAGTGAATGCATCAGGAAAATGTTTCTGTTGCAGCCTGTTCAGCCCTTGGGCACTGGTTTAGTTGGTCTCACACAATGACATGTGGCAGGCACTGGAAGAAATGGCATGAGGCTACCACTGCTCAAGGTAACTCTACTTTACCTAACCTCTCCCAAAAGCTCACCAATAGGATCTTCAGCCTTCCAGCATAAAAGGCAAAAGCACTTCAAGCACAACTCTGCAGCTCTACCTAGTCACTGGCCCAAGTACCACATACTGTGCTACACGGAGCTTAGTGATGAGAAACACTGCTCACATGGGCCAAGGCAGCAAGTGCTCATCCCAACAGTCCAGCATGTTGCTCCTCTCTGTAAGCAGCAGATTCCTGAGCTCAGTGACTACCAAACATAGCTGAGCTCAGGTAATAGAGCCCCTTCCCTTACAAACCCGGGAACTCAAAAATCTAAGTGGATCTGAAAATGTTCCTGCTCAACAGGCCCCCGCCAAGGACAGAGCATCAGGTTTTCAAGAATGTAACATGTAGAGTTATCTCACAAAATTGTTCTGTAAGTCTGGCAAAATCCCAGTGTCAGGGGTTACCCTGAGACAGACTTCTCCTTTACAGTTCTAGGAACTGTGTTATTCAGGATTTCCCTTTTCTGCCTTCTCTTGCTCCCTCCCCTGGCTGCACAATATCAGTGACATGCAGAGAGGCACTGCATAGTAGCAACAGCCTGAGAGTATGCATCCACTGATTTCAATAGCAGACAGTGCTTCAGGCGGCTGCTGATCATGTTCAGCAAAGCCAGCTTAATTTAACACTGAAGAGAGAACAACGCAAACAGGATGCGATGAGAGCTGGGACTGCCCTGGTGGTGACGGGAGAGGTGGCCTTGTAGGGGCTGAGGGCAGAGCAGAGATGTTAGTTAAGAAATCATTAACTTGGTGGCAGAACTATAGCAGTGGAGGTGGGGCAGGCAACCCCAGCACAAGCTCCCATTAGCTTTGATGGCCTCTTGTAGGTCAGGCCAATGAACATTCAGAAGGCTCCAGTTTCCCCAGTGCCATTCCCCACTGTGAACAGTCAGGAACAGTACTTGGGCACCTTCACCAGCCTGTGTTCCCACTGGCTTCATTGGGCAAACATGCTCTGAGCATTCCATGTATTTATCAGAGTTTGGCTTTCAGAGATTTACAAGTCAACATAAATGATTTCAAGTCAACTTGACCCACCTTATGAGAGCAAGTAAATTGTCAAAAAGCTTCAGGACCTGCTCAGTGCAGGGATTACGGTACATTGGAGTCCCACTGGGCAGGTATCCCAAAAAGAATCCTCCAGCTTTTGCCTCTTCAGTAGCAGCAGGCCAACGAGCTCGTTTCACAACTCCCAGAATGGTGTACACACAAAAGCTTATCTGCAGCAAGAGATGTGGAGAAAGCATTTCTTAGCCAGATCACAGTCTGAATCAACAGGTTTTCAGTGAAACACATCATCATCACATCTCAAAGGGAATGTTCTACAGCAAGCCTAACCTGGTGATAGGAACAAACTCTGGTGAGATTGCTGCCAGGAAAACGCAGCAAACGATCAAGCTATATTCCATCACCTTCAGAGAGCCCTGGCCATGGCAGGATGGCCTCAGAATTCACTATCAGACAAAGCACCAGTGCATATGGTCTCAAGCGTACGCAAGCAGCCAAGCAGGCTGATAAAAGTAAGGGTGTACACCATCAGTTCCCCGTGTCCTCCATGTGCTGGGACAGGTGCAGAGATCTGAGATGACACAGTGGTCAAACTGCATTAGCCCCAAATCACAAGCACATCTCTGTGGAGTGCATTTCAATGTCTTCTACAGATCTAAGGACAGTAACTCTGTTTGCAGTCCAAGTGAAGACTTTACACTAACCCAAATAACACAAATCTCCTCAGATGAATTTTAATTATATTCTGTGCTGCAGTCTGAGCATGATGTTTTCCATACTGCCTGGTTTAAAAAGCACAATTCACTGTGCTGTACTGCCAAAAATCATGTAAATCAATTGCTTCCCCAAAATCAAACTCTGCTATACAGAGAGTAGGGAACAATGTGCTTCACTCTGATAAATAATGTGGTTTTCCATGGCCTGCATGCTCTTTACTGTAGCTTAAAGAGCAAAGGTCAGTCTGATATTCTGCAATGTGAACAACCCATTGATCTGCATGCTGAAGAAGTACACGATCAGGAGAGCTTGTGTGCAATCACAAGAGAAATGGGAATGGATGGAGGCAGGTCTCCTTTCACTATTACACCTCTCCTGGTAATGATACTCACTCTAGACCGGTTCAGGCCACTAGGATCTTCCAAGACTGGATCAGCAATTTTGTTGTCTGCACCCACATAGGATATAAAGGCTTCAGGATCTGAGAGAACTCTGGCAACAGCAAAAGACAGCAATGGATTATTGTTTGTATCAGGGAATCTGAGCAGAGCTTTGCACTGGCAATAAACATCTAACAAACACAGAGCAGGCTAGAGAGGCTAGGTAGTGCTCCATCCTGTACATGGGAACATGATTAAAAACACCAGAGATGTGTACACTCTCCAAACATCATCAGTTCTCTTGGGCTGTGGGGATCTAAAAGATTCAATCTCTTATTAAGACAGCCCTGCTGGGAAAACTCTTGTGCATGCCCAGCTACCCAGAGCTGCAGGGCATCTCAGCTTTCAGAAGGAGAACTCAGCTTCCTACCTTCTCCAGGGGATGAGCAAAGACACCTTTTACTTCTTATTTCCAGCAAATGCTTTGAGCATGTTGGGGAATGTTCCTCCATAACCTTAAACGACTCTTACCCAGCAATTTTCAGCAAACAGCATTTAGGCTGGTGGTAGTTTCTGAACTGTAAGAAAGCTATTATCAAAACTGCCCAGAGCATAGGAGATCAAGAGGCAGCCCACCACCCTCATACAGCTTGTGTGTTCCCTTACTGGGCACGACATTATCTCCTCAACACCTCCAGCTCAAAGCTGGCGAAGAAATGACCCACAAAAAGAAAAATGACCCATACCTCTGCATCTCTGGGGAGAGCCACAAGCCAGCCACAGGAGCCATGAGCTCCTCCAGGAAAGCTTTCTGTCGCTCATAGTCCTTAAATTGGTTGCTGATGAGGACAAGGGCCTCCATAAGAGCACACTTCTCCATCTGCGTCAGAAGTAGCTCATTGGAGAGCAGCTGTTTCACGTGGTTGTACAACATCTCAAAGTTTGGCTAGAAAACACATCCAAGTGGAAAAGTATCATTGGTATGGAGGAGGGCCACTGGGGGAGGCAAAGGAGGGGTGTACTGTACAGCTGGAGGAGCATGTCTGTTACCTTTTCTCAACATAGCCATCTCCTCCTCACACTCAAGTCTCTCTGTATGTTCAGTCTAAGAGAACGCATATTCTTCCCTACCCCTCTATCATTATCCTGCATCCATTTAACTTTAACTCTCCAGAATGACTCAAATAAGAAGAGGAAATCTCTCCCATGGCAGTTATATCCCTTAAAGCAGTGTCACAGCTCAAAACAGTTGTGGTGCTTTTATTTGCTCACAGAAAGCACCTTGTTTCTTTGGCCAGACTTAGGATTCTTCCATCTCTCTGCTCACGATAAGTAACAATTCATATGGTTACTACAAGTGCCACAGGAATTCTTGCATTTCTTCCCTTCCTTCTCCAGTTGCCACCACATCTACTTGTAATTTTGTATAAGCATTAGCAATCACCCCCTTCAGCAAAATCCTCTGAACATCTTTTGGGGCAGCTCTAGGTCCTTGGCTCTTCTAGTGAGGATGTCTGGTTGGCCATGGGAAAGAGACAGCTATAGCTCAAGGACCAATAAAGTGGAACAAAAACCAACCCACTAGTTCTTAGCATCAACTGCAGAATGCAGACAGGAACCTCTAAATTACTTTAATTAGCATCCTTTAAAAATGTCTTTGTTTAAGATAGCAACACCTTATAATCCTAGATCCCACTCCACAGAAACACCTCTAAAGAAAGGACTTCAGAGCTATACATGTTACATGCAGAGACTGTTTACTTCAGCAAAACAAACAAAACACAGCTCATGGAATTTAAACGTATTTGTCTTCTAATCTCCTCAATCTCATCCAGAAAAAAAACACTCTCCTTTTCCTCCTACATTCTGTTAAGTAACAGAAGAAAACCTAGTGATTAGCAATGATAGGGTCTTCAGCTAAGGAATCAGCTGAGACCACCACAGGTGATAACACAAAAATTCAGCCAACATTCCCATAAAATCAATGCAGTGCTGCTTGTACCCTCCTCCTCATCCCTTCTAACATTTAACTCATCAATTTACAATTCAACTCCTCCGGCAGGAAAATTTTAAGCTGGGAAAAGAGGTACAGGGAATGAACCACTCTGCCATTTGTGCAACAAGAATGTTTCTTGCAAGAAGAGCAGAGACTGCAGCCAAGGAAGGTGAAGATCCCACAAAATCCAATTGAAATTGAGACAAGAGTGGCGTTTGCATACCAGGACAAGCTGAGGGTAATCCCGGCACATCTTTATGATTGAGGAGCACGCATGCCTTCTCACATTCTTCACTGCTCGAGTTCTAGGAGCCTGGACAGACACAACAAACTTCAATGCAACAAAACAAAAGTTCAGCCAAATGCAGGGTATCTTCAAGAGACAAATTCATTATATATAGTTTTCTGCTCTGTTGAGCACAGATCAAAAAAACATTTCCATACCTCCCTTACTCCCTCCAAACAATCATGCAGCAACCAGATTTCCTCTGAAGCAGTACTCAACTCAAGAAGTCCATGTTCAAACAAGCTGTACTTCAGGAGTGAGAACGCCATGGCTTTCACTCACTATTTCAAGACCCCAAGCACTCCTTAGGTAAGTGGCAGGTTTACAGCCATCCTTCAGAGCCATGTATACCAAGTACTGAAAGAATACCCAGAGCTAATGAAGGGAATTTGCTCTCAGGAAGGGCAGCACTGACTGGGGAACTAAGTGTACTGGCCTTAGAGCATGTCTGTAGCTTTCTAAGCTTGTGAGTCAAAGCTTAGTAGGCTATGTCAACACAGAGATCAGCAATATCTAGACTCCCCAGCTTTCCCAGGAGCAGAACTATACTTGAGAAGTCTACTAGAGCAGAGTCTTCAGACTCAGGATGCTCTCTCCACTAAAACATGATTTGATCCAACTGTTATGGCTTGTTAGTAGATAATAATTCAGACATACCTTACTTTCTTCTACAACTTCAAAGGTAACTGAAGCAAACAGCTGTAAGAAAAGGGAAGAAAAATAAAAAAACTTGTATCATTTGTTAATATTTAACACTCACATCTGTTTGAGCTCAAGAAATATGCAATAAGGATTTTAGTGCAATTTCACTGAAGTCAGTGAAGAACCCTTGAGTAAGCTGAAAGATGAAACAATACAGCAAGGCCTTGAACTAAAACATGGTGTTTACTGGCCAGAGTATGCACTTAAGGCTAAGATTTAACGCTAAGAACTGCAAAACTTGGGTTAATTGACATTACTGTTCCTGTGACGAGCCTCAGTCTTGGTTTCTCCCATCTTTAACATGAAGGCTAGTCCTTCCCTGACAGCAACACCAAGAGGATTGACTTGAGCAGTTTAGTACAAGAGCCCTGCACCACAAAAAGCCCATGTGATTTTAGCAGGGTCTGCACGTACCTACCTTGGAAAGTACTTGCGGGAGGTATTCTGGTCGGTAAGTGACAAACGGAAAGAGAGCAGAGACATTGGTGAGCACACAGGACAGGATGAGAGGATCTTTTGTTTCAAAATTAAGGACAAGCTGCAGCAGATCTATGCCATCATTCACTGGGATTTCCTATAAACGTAGCAAAAAAAAAAACAAGGGAAGAAAAAGGGAAGCAACACCCAGTACTTCAACCTGTAGTATACTTCCTACAAAACCTAGGAAGAAGGCTGAGGGAAGAAGGACAGCAGCATCGCCAATGTTGATAGGGCAGTCTTGAGACATCAGTCTCTAGCCCCCATACTACTGCTTGCACCTCTGGGAAAGGCAAATTTCCTCTCTCAGTCTGTCTCCCAACTCTCCTTTTGACTTTGTCCAACAGATTCCATGCTTAACCAACTGTATCGACCAATATAATTATTCTACTGTGATTAGACTGATGAGTGTGTGAGCAGCTTAATCTAATTAAAAAATCAAGCCAATCTATATCAAACTGATCCTTCTGATTTGCCTGATTTGAACAAAAGGCAGAGAGAAAATGATTCTGATTTACTCTGTGGGCCTAAGTCCCTCTCATTTAGTTAGAAGTTAAAAAATAATTAAAAAATCTAGTAAGAGGATAATTAAATAAACTCAAGAAATTTTTCCTTAAGCAATCTCTTCTCCTTTAACAAGGCACTATGTCAAAGTATGTCACCTGAGCACTCTCCTGCAACTTCTCATTCCATAGTGTCCACAACTAAGACATGTCAGTATGAGTTTAGTCTCATCGAAAGAAGGGACATTATTCCTCATGAGAATGGCTCACCAAACAATCTGGGTTTTGCATGGAGGTAACCAGTTACTACAAACTGCTCAAGGATAACATAAGTGAAAAATCCCACTGGTGTCAAGCCAGAAGAAGCCAGGAGAGAAGGCAAGAACATGGGATACACATACATCTTTATCCATGGTTCGAAACATCTGGCTGATGACGCTCTCCGAGAAGAAGGTCATGGCGTCCCACTGCACAAAGGATGGAGAGAAGATGGAGCAGAGACCTTCGCCTGTCTTAGCTGAAAGGAAGAGAACACTGGAGCTCTCACCATGTTCCTCAACAGCTGGTGAGTTCCTGTGCTGCAACATCTCAGCACTCACAAGTGTTTTGGCCACACAGCTCTCCCTGCAGATGCCTGGCAGGGATGCACTGGGAGCAATTAAGGTAATCCCATGTGACTTGCTTTATTCGAGTCAAGGCTCCTGGGACATAAGTCTTTGAGGTACTATGCAGAGCAATATCAACAAATCACAGAAGGGAAAAGAAGGGAGACCACATGCCCAGACTCAGCACGGCAGGCAAGACTGCCCTCGGTGTGACTTTGCAGAGCACCAAGCAGCCTTCCTTCACAGCAGGAAAGCAAGGTGAATGACAAGGGATTTGCCAGACAGGCATAACTCCCCTGACAAAAATAATCAGTATGTTACAGAGATAAAATGGCCCAAATAATTGTAACATTGTATCAGAGGCACAGCTGTATCTGTTCTGCAGAGGACTTCCTTGGGGGAAGGAAAGGAGGAGCCAGGGGCTTCACATTAGTTACTCCATATGTAGACTCCAAAGGGATAAATTAGGCAAGGGGTAGGTTTGACTTGGTTTTGCTTTTAACTTGCAAAAACCTTAAAAACCTGAAAACCTAGCATGAAGTCTTGGCTATCACTTAAAAAACTCCAACAACATCAACAAAAAAAAAAGGCCGAAAAGTTTCTTCTTGGCTTTCATTCAAAACCAAATCCCATACCCCTGTTTTTTTTCAGGTAACCTACAGTTCATGGGTCCAGTATCAACAGGAGCTGTGAGTTGGTACTTCAGCCATTCACCGGCCATCTGGAAGCCAGTTAGAGGGTCCAGACGACAGGCCATCCTCATCACCTCTCCTTGCTGGGCTCGGAAAGCTGCAGGGAAAAATCAGACACCAAGAAACCAGCTGATGCTGCAAATTTTGCAGACCCATGAACATTATGGACTTTTTCTTTGGCAATAGCTGTATAGTGAGCACAGATACACAAACAG
Source organism: Orthonyx spaldingii (assembly GCA_013397795.1). NCBI lineage: Eukaryota > Metazoa > Chordata > Aves > Passeriformes > Orthonychidae > Orthonyx > Orthonyx spaldingii. The sequence continues at coordinate 37,985 of VZTJ01005117.1, read as the reverse complement.
TAAACCATGTACAACAGGATGGGCAATTTTTGAAGTGATTTAAGTGGATTAAAAAATGATGGACTAACATTAAAAAAAGTACAATTAAAATGCAGTGTAAATTATGAAAATCTATGCTAAACCAGATTTACTACAATTAAGCTTCTATTCTTCATTTAAAATATTCTTCAAACTATAGTTGTTTGCTGGTCACAAAGCATCTTGGGATACTGAGATAAAATACCAGCATTAGGTAACCACCACTTCCTTCAGTTAAACACACTTTTCCCAGATTATTCAACCAATGACAAATGAATGTGAACTGAAAAACCCAGCTGCCTTGTTTTCAATTTCAAAGATACTAAAAGCAAAGTACAGAACAGGAATTTCCTTTGTTCTAAAATATTCCAGTGCATGACCACACAAAAGAATCGGCTCTGCTGACTACAAATGCAACTTGCATTGTTTAATAAAGTTGTTTTCCCAAGTAATTTTACTTTGTGTTTCAAATTAGTTATATTTGCTTATATATGTAATGTCTTCAATGTAACTTAACCCTCTAAACTATTTCAAATTCTGGCTTTGTTCATTTAGCTACTTTATAGTTTCTACCCAAACAGATTTATTACAGTAAGTAAAAAATAAACTCTCTAATAAGCAATAAAAAATGCAACACTTAACATCTTCAGGCATAAACGTAAAAAGTAAAAATTTACATAATTTATTCAATGTATCCTCCCACCCACCAAGTTACTACTAAACTACACCAGCCAGTGTGAACCAACTTCTATTTTGGGAAGAAAAATACAAAATGAAAGAAAAAGTAAAATCATTAATATCCAGTGCTGGTTTAAGATCATGATTCAATTTGGCTATTTTAATTGCTCAACTTTAGCTATGGGTACTAAACCAGAAGCTTCTTACCAAGGCCAAGACAGATTTTCTTTCTGGAATGACATCTAAAGTCTTTTGTAAGTTACCTTCCTCTCCTAACCTGAGCATGACATGAGGCTGTTTGATTTCCTCCTCTAGGTGACCAAAACACACATTTTCTTTGACACCAGAACGCTATTAGGCCATCTACCTGACCATCAAGCAAAACAACAGCAAACAGTAAAATTAAATGCACGAGCTGCCACAGGAAAATCCTAATTTAATTTACTTCAAGATCCAGGCTGAAAAAGTTGAGACACAAATGGAAGCTGCCAAGCTAATATGGCAGGCTCCAAGCTCGGCCCGCAACTGAAAGTTGGAAGAAAGGCACAGACAACAGAATGCACAAAGTGTCATGGCAACTCACAGTTGAAGAAGGCATTGAAATCCTCATCACTGTCAAAATCGAAGCGGGAATATTCACAACTGGGGCTGTCTGCTTTGGAAGGAAAGCCCACCTGGAGACAAAGTGGGAAAGGTCAGGAAGAAAGAGAAGTCACCCATCACAGCTAACACCAGCTTCAAGGAGATGAGGGCTGGAGGCAAGGAGCAGACAATAAAACCGAGATACAGCTCTGTGCTCAGCAGGCTGGAGATCATGTCTGGCCATGACACAACAAAAAGGTCATTTCTCCCTTGTGACCCACAGGCCACATCTACCCAGGCACCTTCCCACACTAACAAGCTGTGATTCCCACATACCTTCACTAGGTTGGTCATAGATGCACGGAGGTACTTGGGAACAACAGCCAGCAACAAAGGGTCATGAGACAGAACTTCATGCCGAAAGAGGGCTCCCCATGTGATCTGGGTGGAAGAGCGCAGAAACTGGGGGGAGAAAAGAAAAAACAGAGAACGAGGATTTCAGTGCTGGAATTTCCACTGCTAGCATTAAGTGTTGCTATCAGAAAGCAACAGCAAATTACACTGACTATTAAGCTGAGGCCAAGGCACCTTGAAGGCACATCCCAAATTTCCAGAAAGCCAAAAATCTCTAATACTAGGGCTGATTGCAGATTCTGCATTTTCTACTCAGTATCTGTGTCAGGCACTGCTCCTGATGGGGTGGTAATGGAGTAGCAAACACTCTGCCTTCCAGGCCTTCAGCTGAAATGGAGAGCCTAGAGAGCAATATTTAGCAGCTGAAGTTCTGCAGTCTTCTACAGGCTAGCTCAATTATGCATGCACACACACACACATGAGATTTTCACCCCTTTACATACCTGGCTGGGATGGGTTGTGAAGGCTAAAAATGACTCAAGGTATTTTCCAAAGTTGGCTGGTGTTTCCACATCACAATCCGAGCCCTATGAAGAACATGAAGTATTTCAGACAAAATACTAACTTTATGGCAGGCTGGGCTCACAAATGGAATGTTTCAGAGTAAAGCAGGAGCACTACATCCAAGGCCATAGACTGTAAAGGAGCAGAGACAGAAAAACTGAACAACTGATTTTTTTCTGAAACTAGTATAGCCCAAGGAGCATTAAGTTCTGCTGACCAGCCTGGAGGTGCTGGAGACACCACCACCCTCATTCAAGAGTAAGGTGACTTCTCAGATAGTGGAGTTCCATTAAAACCAAACTCACAACCACTGCTGCTGCTGCTGCCGTGAGTCACAATTTTACTCCTACTGGGCCAAACCCACCCAGCGGTACCAAAGTAGTGCAATTTAAATTGAAGAATTTCACAAGAAAATATACCCAGATAATTTCACTCCATTTCTCCAAATGTTTTATGTACTTAACAAATGCGTATCCACGACCAGTAATTTTTTTGAAAGTTTGTCAGGAAAGTAAGTTTTGCCTGGAGCCATAAATTCAACATTTTGCTATTTCTCACAAATTATAACATGACCTGGTACCCTCAAGATCCCTGAAATTGTGCAGTTCAGTGCTGCCTCTCCCAACTGAACCTGAATTAGAAAGCTCCATCTCATTACTTCATTATGGATTAACAGCTTCTACTGCCTAACAGCAAGTGGAATCACTGAAAGTAGTAATGTACTGTGTTTGCTGTCCGTTCTTTTTAGGGATGAATTCTCAAAGGTTGGTTTTGTTTTTTGCTTTGCCTCCCTATGAGACTTTACTTTGCTCTATCACTTTTACAGGCTGGTTGCTTCAATCACCCCACAAACAGCATCTCTCAACAAGCCTGCCCTCTTTATTGTAGAAGCACTGAGCTGAATGGAGGGAGTGGGAATTCAGCACCAGCATGGCATGAACAGTATGAATTTGCACCTTCATTTCAACATTGACACAAAACATTACAAAGATGAACAGTAGGAACAAAACTCGCTTCTTCCTTCACCTTGAGAGCGTCTTGGTAGAAGAACAGACAGTTACACTCTGGGAGTTATTTTTATTGGGAAATTCAAAAGACTTCCAACAGAAGAGTCATTTCCTGGACTAGATTCCCTGTACCAATACCCAGCTAAAAACCTGACCAATTTTCAGTGAAGCTCAGCATTTTACAGAGGTTATAGGAAATGGTTCTTGATGACAGCAAAGCCCTGGCATCAGTCAGGGTCCCTCCAGTCTACATTCCTATGACTTGGCAGGATACAGTTATCCCACTTAAAAGCAGAGCCACTTCTGCCTTTTCAAAATGCATGGAGAGAACGCTACAGCTGCCAAATGTGCAGAGAGAACCCTGGTCCTACCTCAGATCAGCGTTGCCTCAAGACCCAGCCCTAAAAACTAGCCTTGCCAGGGTTGCTGTTGGTATTAATAAAGACTTACTAGCAACGCACATAGCTGGCTGCCCAATGCGCACAAAACTTGGCAAAGTCTCTTCAAGAAAACATAGTGCTTCTCCACCAGGCCTTCTCCATCTGCTGTCCTGGGAATGAGGGAAGGGGGGAAAAACAGGATCACAGTTACTCATGCTGTAGGTGACAGGCACACAGCTGTCTATCTTGTAGATAAAGAGGACTAGAGCAATTCAATTTTATTGCAGTGGGATTTTCTTTGCTATTATCAAGAAGTACTGCTTTATTGGCATCTAAAACCTCTGAAATTGCTTCTCCAAAAGAGTGCCTCCTCCTGATCAGTTTCAGGCTAAAACAGAAAGCTGGGAAAGCTGTGATATTTACACCTCTTTGTCCTTCAATTATGGGTTTTGAAAAAAAACCCCTGCTTTTCCAGGTTTTGCAAAGAAATGGTGGTTTTGTTCTCTCCTATCCAGTCCCCGCTTCCTTTGGTTAAGCAGCAGTATCTTCTGCACCTACAAAGCCATTTGTGTGCAGTTTTGTGTGAAATCACAGCAGCACCATGGTACTCACTGGGCAGCAGAGAGGATGCAGTGCATGGCAATGTCCCCAAACAAGACCATCAGAGGCTTCCGGTCCTCCAGCTTACCCTACACACAAAACACACCACATGCTTCAGTTAGAACGTAACTATTTATGCCCATCTACATCAATGTTTATTTCTATCTGCAAGCAAAATTAGGAGAGTCAGTTTTCTTTCCATCTGGGGAGGGGCTTACAGTCCACGCATGATTTAAGTAAAACTTGCCACAATTCCAAGGTATCTGATCTAAAAAAAATGCAATTCCACCACAGGAACTTTAAATGGCAAAACTGACCCTAGGACATTATCTCTTATTCACAGAAGACTGGTGAGTTACTTACAGGCAGCTGATAAACACTCAGCCTTGACACTCAGCTGCTTGTGAATGGGTCAAACTGCCTGCTTAGATCCAGCTGTCATTTCTCTGAGCTGCCAGGTGACACAGCTGATGACACTATTTTCCACTTCAGAGTTGTAGGAAGTGGGGGGAAAAAAGTCAGTGGGGATCTCCAAGTTCAAACCGCAAGGAGAAGAGAGCACAGAATTTGGAGAGGGTTCCAACAGCTACTTTATGTATTATGCTGGCATGACATTCATACCAAATACCATTAATACAATCAGCCAAACTTGAATTTTGATTCTTAGATAAAAGGGGAAAGATAGCATTGCTCAATCTGAAGAATTATATAGGAGGAGAAAAATAAAGCGGAGCCAGAAGAGCTGGGGAGGAAGAACTCACTTTCCTGCTGACAGCAATCAGGAGACACTCTGCTGCTCCAACTTGGAGTTCAGGCTCATTTAGGAGCAGACACAACATCTCCAATAGCTTGCAGTTGTCTGCCGTGATATGGCTTAGGGCTACCCAGTCAATGTAGCCAGCCAAAGTGTTGAGTGCTGCTATCCCCACACGGCAGTTTGCCTGGGCCTGTGAAGAGAGTGGAGGCATGAGGTCAGAGCCAGGGAAAAACACCAATTCCCATCTAAAGCCACCCACTCCCTGCAATGACAGTACCAAGAATCCCCCTGACAAAGTGAGAAATTTGGACCCTTCTGCTGCCACTCCTCACTTCTCTCTTCTCAAGGGGTTTGTATTATGAGTGAGAAAATAAAAACTCCTTCATCTTAAGAATTACTAGTGAGCTAACTCCCCTATAGCTCCACTCACCTTTGGCTCCTGAGCCAAATCAGTCTTCTGAAAAAGAAAATAAGAGAGGGTAAGTGAACAGCTACAGCACACATTTCCACCCAGCTGCTGCTGGACAGGCTTATCCTCAAGGATGCAGCCAAAAAAGAGGCTGCATTACAGTCTCCCACTCAGGACACTGCTGCAGCCAATAAAACCACTTCTGCAACCCCCAGACAGATAAGACACCAAGATTCTGAATTGCAAGATAAGCCACAATTCTCATCCAAAAGATAACACTCCAGTTAGCAGGCACCAGGGAGACACAGGGGACAAGAAGGAAACGCATTTTGGTACATCCTAGAGGCTTCCAAGGAAGAAACTTTTAACCTTATAAGAGCATTTTACACCCAAAAGCCAGACTCTGAAAAGACGCTGATGGCTTTTAACATTCAGGTCTGAAAGGGTGATTTGTCCATGGTCAGAAAGGCAGCTGGAGAGAGCTGGAGCAACAACTTACAGCCTGATTTCCAGGCCTGGGACACTGAACAGCAACAATGCACTGCCTGCACCATCTTTTTGCCTAATGCAAACAATTCCCTCAGACACTCAGGTTTGATTTGTTTTTCAGATGCAAAGACACCACAAGAATTTCTTTCCCCTGCAAGGTTTTGGTTTGGACTATTCACTGCAGTGATTTTAAGTTAATCAGCCTGTGTCCCAAACATTTCAAATATAATCCACTTTATAAACACATTTATCTATTAATTCATCATACTTGTAAGCATCACATATTGTTATGGTCTTAGGGACCTGTCCACCATCTCCCCCGGTCTGTGTGCAGACAGGTGAACACCCAACCCTCAGAACTGACCCGGTGCACAAATATCCCAAAGATCTGCTAACCTGTGGAGTGGTGAGGACTTCTTGTTCCTGGGGTGCTCCAACCTTGCCAATCAGAAAGATTCCACTGTTAGCAGAAGCAGCCACACTTCAGAGCCTCAAGCATTGCAAAGCAAACCTTACCTGGAAATGCATTTCAACCAGACTACAAAACACACCAGGGTCACCCTCCCAGCACCATGAAGTGCCCAGAAAACTGGCTGCTCTATGGGGGGGTTGCTCAGCCTGACAGTGCATCAGGGAAGTGTACAGAACTCAGGTAGGAAAGGGTTTTTCATGGCTTCCCAGTTTCACTTTTAGTATAACTTTGGATTTTAATTCATGGAAAAAAAGAATATGAGATATAACTAAGCAACTCGTTTCTAGTTTGGTTTCTCGACTGTGCCTCACTCTCAAATCCACTTCCTTTTCACAGGAACAGACTGGGGTAGAGACTCCCCTTCACCATCCATTGTGACTGACCTGCACATCTCTGATTCTAAGAAAGAATTCAGGAAAGAAGTCTTATTACACAAAAAAAGAAGCGCATTCTTCACTGCAGCTTGACAAAAAAAGGGCTTCCTGACTTGAGCTCTTGGAGACAAGGACCAGAGGCCCAGATGCATGCTCAGAGATCAGAGACTCATGCATTTTGGTGCATCACCTCAAAGGGAGCACTGCAGCATGAGAGTGCAGACACGAGTCCTGGATGGCATCTCTTAACCACTGTGTGTTACATAAACCACCCCAAATTACCTGTTCCTGCCACAACCACACCTTCCTTTTGCTAAGATGTACACGCCTGCTGCCAGCAAGCATTCCAACGGTATGGATGAAGCACGCATTCACTCAAGCCATTTACAGTAGCAAAACCAAAGTATCAACACTAATACTGCCACCTTGTGTGTTCAGTCTCTCTGAGCAGCACCAGCTTCCCAGGTCACAGCAGATCCCTACCTCATAGCGGCACCAACGGATTTCAGTTTCTGCACTTGATTCCCCAACAATTTGCGAGCTGCATCCCAATTCCTAAATGCCTCCAGCACAGACTAAACCCAAGAGAAGGAGACACTCACCATGTGTCTGTACTTGTTGATGTTCTGCTGCAGGGCAGTTAGTAGAAAGCTGAAGATCTTTTCCATGTTCTGGGTGAGGGTTTGCTGGATATCTCGTCGTCGCTGGGTAGGCAGAGTTTGAAAAGTCACCACATCCTCTGCCAAACGTAGGAGGATGAACATCACCAGTTCTGTCTGAGTTTCCTGATGTCCCAAAGTGAAATACACTCCATCAGCACAGTCCAACCATTAAAATCTCTAGGGACTAGCTCAAAGATGTGGAAAGAAAACAAGCATGCATGAAGACACAGGTGACACGTTGGGAAAATATGACAGGAAGATGGCCCTCTCTCTGCTAAAGTCATCTCAGGACAGCTTAATCTTATAGGGATGGTTTGAGTCCATCACCAGTCTGTCTCACTTGACCATGAGTGAGTTAGATTTTCCTCAGGATGATGGAAGAGTGACCCCCCATACCAACAGCAAGCAAAAGAGACCAGACAGTTGTGTTTCATACCCCTTGCTTGGAGAGGGTATCCAGCTCCTTTAGCATGTCAGGCCAGTGCTGAGGCCACTCACGCTTGATCATCTCCACCACAATGCGGGACAGCACATCCTTAATGTGACTTTCCTCCTCCAGGATACTTTGAGTTCCCTGTGACAGAAAGGGGGCAGAGTAACACAAAACTGCAAGCATCAGGCATTGATAACTCTGACCTGGGAAACACAGTGTTTGCAAACATTCTAAACCACAGAAACTAAAACCAACAAAACAAAACACAACATTGGGCAGCTCTTCACTGCAGCTACCTTAGATGACACTCCTACGCTCCCAAGCATCCATAGCTAATGAACTCTGGGAACCAGATGGATTCTCCTCAAAAGATCACTTGGTCATGAGAACAATCACAATAACAGAGAAAACACGACTAAGATAATGATTTCAGCATTTTTGCAAAGGATAAGAACATCCTTAGTTACTGAATTTCCTCCTAAGAAAAGAAAAAGTACCTTATATATGTTATACAAGCCTCACAACCTCCTGCCATGTAAAGTAACATGGCTATTCACCTCACAAGACAGAGAAAAGCACTGAAGCAACTAGAGACGTAAAATGAAAAAGCAATGAAATGCAAAACTGAATTCAGATCCTCTGTGCTAATTAACTGGAGTATTTTTTCCTTTTGCTCTCATGTTTCAGAGAACAGCCTGGGGCAGCAGGTACTTACACTGGATATAAGGCCCATAACATTGTTCTTTAGATAAACTTTTTCTAGGCGAGGCATATTGTTCCAGCGGTATCTGTTAAAAATAAACAAACAAGCAAAAAGGATACTAAGTCAAAATATCTGTAAAGATCTCTCATTCGATTCTCAAGGAATCATTGCTTCTTTACCTAACTAGAGACACCACAGCTCCCTGTCTCTGCCAGCACCCAATCCCTTAATGAAAAGGTTGAGTTAAAACTGATGCTGGCAAATGGGCGTGCCCCACCGAGGTCAACAGACACCAGAAGCAACAGCACAAAGCATCAGGTCTGTAGAAGCGGCAGAGAAAGGAATCTCAGAACTGAACTAATACAAAGCCTCTTTGTTAGCAGGAGGCCAATGACAAAACACTGCAAAGACCTACTGGTAACCCAGTGTGCTTATTTTCATCTTGTGATGTCAACGTATCTTAGAGCTCAGTGAATTCACCTTCCCAACCTGCCTGAAAGCCGTTCTCTTCTCTCTTTGTTTTACAGAAAAGAAAAAAATCCAGAGCAGAACTGCAACTGTCCTCTGCTGCAGAACAAACTCTCTGCGTCCTGAAAGTGCCTCCCTGGGGCGGGAGGCGTCGGAATGCGCACAGATCCCATGCCAGCGCCGGGTGGCAGCAGGTCGGGACCCTTCCCCGGCTGGGCGGCGCGGGACGAGTTGCCTTACTTGACCACATGCTCCAAGATCTGCAGGCCGAAGTGCCGGACGATGGCCGTCTGCGTCTTCTCCGCCAGCTTCAGCCCACAGGGCACGCAGATGGGGCACTTCTCCTTGAACTCCTCGCAGAACTAGGGGAGGAAGGGGGGCCGGGACAGGCACACGCAGTTACACACCGGCGCAGGAGGTGGCAGCCCCAGCCCCGGCGGAGCACGCCGGGCACACGCGGCCGCCCGGCCCCCGCCGCCTGCTGACGGCTCCCAGCCCCTCAGGGGGCGCTTGGGACCGGACCGCCGTGCTCTCGCCCGCCCCGGGGCGTGTGGACGGGGCGCCGCGTGGCCGGAGCCCGGCGCCCTCCCTCCCTCCGTGCCTCTGCCCCTCCCTCCCCGGCCGGGCGATACCTTGAGGGCCTCCAGGCGGTACCGCTGTGTGGACGCCGGGTCCATGATGACGGTGACCGCCTTCACCAGCTGCTCGCAGAGGCCGCTCACCTGCTCGGCGGACATGGCGGCGGCGGGCGCGCGCCACCGGCCACCCACGGGCGGGACGAGCGGGGCGGCCGGGACGCAGCTCCGCGCATGCGCCTTGCGGCGGACGGGGACACGGGGAGAACGCGGGCGCCGCGCACCGTCGCGGCGGGGACACGCGCACGCCCCACC
>VZTJ01005117.1:6093-28015 GCA_013397795.1 Orthonyx spaldingii | reverse complement strand
CGCGGAAACTACGGGTGCCGCAAAGCGGCGGAGCAAGGCGGGGCTCCCCGCCCCACTGCGCGGGCGGTTATTCAATCGTTCGCTCAGTCGGGCGGGAGCCGGCGGCGGCAGCGGCGGCATGTCGCGGGGCCGGGAGCGCGTGGTGGCCCTGGTAGACATGGACTGCTTCTTCATGCAGGTGGAGCAGCGCCTCGACCCGCAGCTGCGCGGGCGCCCCTGCGCCGTGGTGCAGTACACCGAGTGGCAGGGCGGCGGGGAGGTAGACGCGCCGNGGGCGGCGGGTAGGTAGACAAGCCGGCTCGGCGAGCCCGGCTCCCCGTCCCGTCCCGTCCCGTCCCGCCCCGCTCCCCGCAGGGCCGGGCCCGCCCTGCACTTCACCTCCGTGTCTTGGCAGGATCATCGCGGTGAGCTACGAGGCGCGCGCCTTCGGCGTGTCCCGCGGGATGTGGGCGTCGGAGGCGCGGGCGCTCTGCCCCGAGCTGTTGCTGACCCGGGTGCCGCAGGCGCGGGGCAAGGCGGACCTCACACGGTGAGAGCGGGGGCCGGCGGTGGCGGCGGCAGCGCGGGCCTTCCNCCGGGGGTGGCGGCGGCAGCGCAGGCCCTCCCCGTGTCGCGGGGCGGCGGCTGAGCCCGTGCCCGCCGCCCGGCAGGTACCGGGAGGCCAGCGCGGAGGTGATGCAGGTGCTGTCGCGCTTCGTCGCCATCGAGCGCGCCAGCATCGACGAGGCGTACCTGGACCTGACGGGCAGCGCGCGCCGCCGGCTGCGCGAGCTGCGCGGGCGCCCCCTGCCGGCCGCGCTGCTGCCCAGCACCTTCGTGCAGGGCCTGCCCGGAGAGCCCGGCCCCGGGCCCGGCGGGAGGGACCCGCACCGAGCCGATCCCGGCGGGAAGGGTACGCACCCACCCCCGCTTTACCTCCCCCGAGTCAACAGCGTGCTAAACGGGGTCTGTGTTTTCCGCAGTGAATGGCTTTTAAGGTGCCTGCTTCTCCTCCCCGCTGTTGGAATGCGCTTGCAGAAGCCTGTGGCTGCTGGCTGGGAGTGGCTGATGCTGCGGGTCCCTTTGCTGAGCTCAGCACCAAGTGTCCACATCGTGTCCCCTTGTCATCCCTTTTCTGTCTCTTTTCTAGAGGAGCTGCGGCAGCGTGGTTTGCATGAGTGGCTGTCGTCGCTGTCCTTCGATAATCCTGATTGTCCTGACCTGCAGCTGACCATGGGCGCTGTAATTGTGGAAGAAATTAGGGTGGCAGTGGAAGAAGCTACCGGATTCAGGTGTTCAGCAGGCATCTCACACAACAAGGTACGTGCATAACACACCAGCCTGATTTCTTCTGAGTAATGGAGTCAGAATATGCTGTAGATGCTCTCCTATACATACTTATAAGTCTTCTGTAGAAGATAAACCAAGTGGAGAATACAACCATGTGTGATAACACCTTCAGGGAAATTAGAAGACATCTGTCAATGAGAGGAGTTGTTTCCCCAGAGCTGTAGCGTGGACAGTCAGCAATCCATTCCTTTACTGCCTGGATTCCTGGTGTATCCTAATGAGTGAGCTCACTAGGAACAAAAGGAGTTTCAGTCCCCCAGAAGTATTTTCTATAGAAAAAACATGAGCATAAAGCAGGTAATCTTCAGCTTGAGTTTCAGGCAGCAGTGGCTGTAGCCAGTTTGACTGACACAAATTCTCCGTGACTCGGAGGCAGAAGAACACCACTTTGGGGCACTGAGGTGAGCTGGGTTGCTTTTTCTGGTGAGCCAGTGTTTACGCTGCTGGCTATGGGGATTTGGGTGATGCTCAGCCAGCTGCTGAGAGCAGCCACAGGAGCACTTGGTGCGTGACAGCAGCTGCAGAAACAAACGGACTTTGGTGACTTTGATACTGCAGCTACAGAGGGTTTCCTGCTGGGTGAAAGGCAGGGTGGTTTACTGAGAGCACCCCTTTCGTTCTGCAGGAAAGGAGCTTATTTATACAGGTATGACTTTATAAAGGCAGGTTCTGTCAAAAAAAAAAAAAAAGGAAAACAAAGACTAAATGGATGCTTTAGAATTCAAGGAAGATAAATTGCATCTTAGACTGCTGCAGGAACAGCTGGAACTATTGCCAGCTGTACACAGGGACTGGAGCTGGTTCTGCACTGGCTCAGTTTGAAGCTAGAGCAGACTGAGGCAGAAATGAGCTAGCTGAGGAGGGCCACTGGTGTAGAAATTTTCAGTGGAAGGGATGTTCAATTTGCATTTTTGCCTTCTTTAATCAAGAATAGCAGAGAACTTCCCTGACATTCCTAGCAGGTTCTCCCAGCTTCCATTTTCTATGCCAACATTTATTTTCTTTTTGGAGGGAGTAAGGACATTATGATGTACTGTGCTGTCCCTGAAGAACTGTGTATAGCAGCAAGCACAGTGCAGAGATCACCACAGCCTTCTTGTAGCTGTGCAGAACACTTTACTGTGCCTCCACAGCCAGCTCACCTCTGTGGGTACAAACCTTTCCTGCAGAACGAAAGGGGTGCTCTCAGTAAACCACCCTGCCTTTCACCCAGCAGGAAACCCTCTGTAGCTGCAGTATCAAAGTCACCAAAGTCCGTTTGTTTCTGCAGCTGCTGTCACGCACCAAGTGCTCCTGTGGCTGCTCTCAGCAGCTGGCTGAGCATCACCCAAAGTGCAGCCGGTGCAGTAAACACTGACTCACCAGAAAGAGGAAAAGCAACCCAGCTCACCTCAGTGACCCAAAGTGGTGTTCTTCCTCCAAGTCGCTGGGAATGTGTGTCCATAAAAACCATTCTCTGGCTACAGCCGCTGCTGCATGAAACTCAAAGTGGAGATAACCTGCTTTCTGCTTTATGCTTGTGTTTTTTCTACAGAAAACTCACCCAAGGAACTGTTCTTCCCAATGAAGTACCTTGTTAGAGTATACCAGGAACCCAGATGATGAATGAGACCAAACAATTTGGAAGCACCTGGAGGATAACAGCATGGCTTTCTCAAGAACCACTCAGACCTAATTAATTTATGTGCCCTCTTTGATAGCATAAGTGGCCAAGTGTGCAGGGAAGACCACAGATATGAGGTGTCAACCTTAAGGTTTCTAACACACCTCATCCTGAGCTGAATAATCTGATGATGACACTGTAGCAGACAACATGACTGAGGTTGTCTGAAGGGCATGCATCTAGCTGAAGGAAATATTACTGTTTCCCATAATGGTTTTGTTCAGTGAGTTGCACTCAAATTGGAATGTTTAGAGTGGGATCCTGACAGGATCTGAGGTTTTCTAAGAGCCAGTATTTTCACTGAAGCCTACAGAGGGGGAACAGCTGTATGAATTCAGGTGTTGCTAAGCACAGGTGGAGCTCAGAACCTAGGCTGTGAAAGTTTTGAGAGATGAAATTAACAGTTGAAAATTCTGAGCTTGAAAAAGCCTAGAATCAGTCTGAAATCACCAAGCAGTGCTTCTTATGCTCCTCACCAACTGTTTTTGTGGTCTATAGAAAAAAGGCAACCAGAAGGATTTTGGATAAGTCAGGAAGTAGCCTGGAGTTGTTGTGGACAAGCAGCAGGATAAGTCAGTAATACAAGTGCTCTTGTAGAAATGCCAAATCCTGTTTCAGCATGTGCAGTTTACAGAAGGTGTCAGAAAAAGTAATTGATTTCTCCCCATGAAGTCTCAGTGATTGGTTTGGCTTGCAACACATCACTTTATGAGGTGGGTAAACTTGGAAGTCTTCAGCCAAACAAGAAAAACAGCAATTGGACATCTGAAAAGGGTTCAAGTGTATGTAAACCTGTAAAGTGAGCTGTTAATAAAGGTCATAGCTCAGTAGGCAAGCAAGAAATTTTGCTTAGTTACAGGATGTGTGGCAAAGCAGTGCAAGAGGAAGTTATTAGACTTGTTCAAAAAAACCTCAGACACCCAGCTAAACGTATTTCAATCCGGTTTGGGTATTCTTGACCCTGTGGTAGCTTAGAGTGGGAAGGGAAGCTGTATAGGAGAACATGCCTTCCAGGCTAGCAATTCTGCATTTTGCACATTTCCTGTTGCAGCACTGTGCTGCTGCAGACATCACAGAGAGAAGATTAAAATAGTGACATTGAGAAAAAGCAAGACAAACAGAGAAAATGAAGGGAAAAGTGAGAGACATAGCCTGGGGAGGACTATGGGCATGCTATGGAAGCTCTAGCATGCTTGCCTGATGGAAAACTACACCAACCACAACAGATGATAGACTGAGATCTCCTAAGCTGCCTGGAGTAGGAATCCAGCACTTCACAGAACTAAAGTCTGGAAACAGCTTTGCTTTCAGAGTATCCAGCTGGGGCATGTTGAGTCCTGAGGTGGGTAGTGCCTAGGAGCAAGCAGTGGTGCACCCTGCACATCTTCTAGCAGCTACCCCAAAGGCAGCTCTTAGAGGTGATGCAGCACAAACTGTTAGGTAGAATCCCCTTAGGCCAGTGCATGGTGTGTAATAACAGGATTTGCACCCTCTTCTGTGTTACAGACACTGGCCAAACTGGCCTGTGGGATGAACAAGCCCAACCGCCAGACACTGGTGTCTGCACGATTTGTGCCACAGCTCTTCAGCCAACTGCCTGTCAGCAGCATGTGAGTACCAGGGAGCTACTGCTTCAGCGCAGCCTGGGGCTGTTCCTGGCCACCTCAGCACAGCAATTTGATGTTCATTGATAGCAGCCAGCAGAGGCTCTCAGCTCCACAGTAACTGCTTATCAGTGCTCCTAACAGAGGGAATCCTGCCAGTAATCCCTCCCAGCTGTGAGCCACAGTTCAGGGGGTGTGTGCTTGGGAGTTGCAGCCCTGCTGGTGAAGGGACCACAATCCAAAAGCAGCCTGTGGGCATCCTTTGCCTGAGTAGGGCTGTGCTCAGGATGACTGCTGGGATGCACAGGTGTAAGCCAGGAGCAACTGTGAGCAAGGAGGCCATAGGTGTTCACCAGTGTGAGTGACAGCTGTGCTCACGGAGAGCAGATGTGGTTTGGTTTTGAGCATCCACACTGTGCACAAGTACTTTCCCTGGTGTAGGGAAGTGTTACCAGCACCGCAGCTCCAGAGGAAGAGATTCGTAATCCTCCTCTTCAGACCTGCACTGTTCTTCTCTGCCTTCAGTGTCTTGCAAAGGGTGGAGAGGGATGTATGTGGGAAAGGGTCTTGTCTTTGTAGGAGGAAGCAGGGTGTATGGGAGGCATTCTTCAGAGCATGGTTTGGGATCAGGTGGAGCTGAGGGAGAAGCACTAAAACTGGGGGACCCAAGGAGCAGTTCCTACATCAACTCCTACATGTCCTTTTACTATGAGCAGAAGAGCTGTTATGTGCCAAGTGTTCCTTTTTGTCCTGTCACTTGCTGACTGCTTCTAGCTGTCTTCATCAAGGAACAGCTGCTGCAACAAGACTTGTCATAGTCTCCACAGGATGCTTCATTTGTGTTTTCTCTTTTTCTTTGTTTCTCTGCCATAGCCGTAACCTGGGAGGCAAGCTTGGCACTGCTATCACAGACATCCTAGGAGTAGAGTACATCGGGGAGTTGACACAGTTCCGTGAGACTGAGCTCCAGACTCATTTTGGAGACAAAACTGGGTAATGATAAACCACTCACCACAACTTGGCTCTTGGCAGGACTTGAGACTTCCTTTTGGTCACAGAACTTTTTAGGTTCTGCTATGATCAGGAAGGTTGGAAGGTAAAACTTCAGTGACATCTTGGGGAAGCATTGATCTATCAGGCCCACAAAAGGTTTCCAGTCTTGCCTGCTCCCAGGCACCCTTCCCAGGATAATATTTTGCTTGTCAGCCAGTGCCTTGGCCTTCCTCTACAGCATCCAAGAATGGGGCCAAGCTGTGGAAGGGCTGGTTCTCTGCAGGCTGGGAAGAGGGCAGTCTTGAGAGTCTCATCACAGGGGAAATTACAAGGCTGGACTGGAGGCTGAAACATATCTTCTGGGCCCAGAGCAGCAGCTGGAATGCCCTGCAGACTGATGAACTGTTGCCACTTTAGGGGAAGAGGTGGAGGAATTGTGCTGACAGTCATTTGTGGCCTGAAGGAATCCTGTTTGTTCAGCTGTGGCTACAACTGCAGAGCTGGGGATGAGAGACAGCCTCAGCTTGCACTGAGCTGAAAGCAGGGCTCAGCAGGAGACTGACCTGCTGCCCAGTGATGCCTGCCTGTCTGTAGCTGCCATAACCTCATGCTGTCCCTGTGACTTTCAGGTCTTGGCTCTATGACTTGTGCAGAGGAATTGAAGATGAACCTGTCAAAAACCGGTACCTACCCCAGTCTATTGGCTGCAGCAAGAACTTCCCTGGGAAGACAGCCCTGGCCACACAGAAGGAGGTAGGAGAAGCCTACAACTAGCACAAGGCTTAGCTTTCATACTGGAGAATATCAGAATACTGAAAACTGAGACGAGCTTGAAAAACTGCTGCTTTTCTGCACAAGTATGCCCCGAAACTCAGACTGGGAGCTCAATGGGATAAGGTGGTTTGAGCCTTAGGAATCTCCATTTGACAGAAATACATTGACAAGCTCATGCACAAAGAGGTCCAACCTTGCAATTTCCAGAAGCAAAACTGTGGGCCTGTGCTGTTCAAAAGTTATTCATAGTGCCAAGCTTCAAGAGCATGGTTACTAGAAAGAAGGTAACTAGCCTAAAGAAAGAGGATGCGCTTTAGCTATTAGCTGGGGCAAGGTTCCTACTGAACTGTAGGAAGATGGAAAGAGCAATCCAGGACAGGGAACCTAGATTACTTGGCAAAGTCTACTAGGAACACTGCAGGGCTTGTATGGTATCTACAATGTCCTTGCCTGCAGTGTGGAATCTCAACTGGACTGATTTCTCCAGACTCCTGCAGATATGGGGCCTTACAATAGTCTGTCCATTCCAGTCTGATCCCCCACCAGCACTCCCCAGTGTGCAGAGCATTGCTCTTGTGTTGTGGTACTGCTGTGAGCAGAGGCCCAGCCTGTCTGTTACCCCTGCTTTGTCCAGGTGCAACACTGGCTCCTGCAGATGGCCTTGGAGCTGGAATCCAGACTGAACAAGGACAGGAGCCAGGTAAGGACAGGAGGCATGGGGACACAAGGACGCACGTAGTACATTTGTACCATGAGTGGTTTGCAGGAGGCTGAGGGTGGTGTGTGGCAGGAGAGGAAATCTGCTCACTCACAGATGTGTGCCTGTGTGCTGAGGTGTCCCAAGCAGAGAGGTGTGCAGGAGCATGGCCAGGAAGGATGGTTTTGCCCCAGAACACTGGAGGGTTAAGAATAATCCTTGTCCCTTGCTTTTGGGTGCAGAAACTTGAAAGCCACTGCACCTTCCTTCTGCTGCACTGCTGCTCCCTTGCAAGCCCTTTGCTGACACTAGTGTGCCTGTGGGCTGTGACAGGAAGTGCTGCACTCCTGTCTGGGTGGGAGCAATCTGCCAGTTTTGGCACTGCAGCGGGGCCAAACAAAGTGCAGAGCTGCCTTTGAGGGAAAGCAAGGACTAACTGCTTTCCATCCCGTGTGGCACAGCTGTGCAAGCACTTGTGTATTCCATCCCTTGGCAATCAGGCTGGGCAGAACATGTTGTCCCACCCCAGGGGGGTGAGGGGCTGGGGAGGGCTCGAGGCAGGGAACAGTCCCCTGGGCTGTTCCTGCCCCTTCCTGCAGGAGTCGCTGGAAGCATGGCTCTGGTCTCCTGGCAGAACCACCGTGTGGCCCGGCAGCTGATGGTGATGATCCGCCAGCAAGGGGACACCCGCGTGTCGCGTCTGTGTGCCCTGTCCCGCTACGATGCACAGAAAATGTGCAGTGACGCCTTCACCCTCATCCAAAACTGCAACATGGCTGGGGCTCACCAGGCAGCATGGTGAGTGTGGGGCAAAGTGGGTCACTTCTGTTAGGACTGGTTCTGATGTGGGAGGTACTGGATGAGCCAGAGACCGGTTGGAAAGGAACTCAGGTTAATGCTGAGTGGCAGGAAAAGTGATTCCCAGCACCTTCATGGTAGAATGCAGCGACCTTCTAGCAGTAGGACAGCCTGGCCTCTTCTGAGCCCCACATCTGGTGAGACACTTCTGTACTTGGAACTGAGGATTACTACTGGCTGGGGCGTGTCCAGCTGCAGTGAGGCTGTCCTGGCCCTGCTGGGCTGGAGAAGCTACGAAAGCCTTTTTGTCCTACCCTAAGGACAAAGCTTTTTGGGAGGAAGCCATTGGGGCAGAAGGAAAAATGAAAGTGCACAACTCCTGTCTTCAGCATTTCCTTCCTTCCTTTCTTCTGCTCTGCAGTGAAGGCAAGAAGGTCCTGTCTGTTAAACTCTGACAAGGCTGCTGCTCCCTTAGGGCTCTCATCTCACAGCAGCTTCAGCCTGTAGTGGACTGAAAGTCCAGGCTGGCGGTTGGCTGCTCCTGCTCCAGTACCCTTCCTTTGGAAATTACTGCTTTGGAAAGAGGGGTTCTGCTTTTCCCAACACAGCCTGCTATGTCCATTCTGGAGGTAGCAATACTAACTTTGTCAGAACAAATACCTGTCCCATCCCTTGCCAGATACTACAGTTCCCCTGTCTGTGAATGTTTTGTGTTTTTTAAAGTCTTACCTCAAAAGATTTCTTGCTTTCCAGGCTGGTGTCTGAGCTGATGTTGATCTGTCCTTTGCAGGTCTCCACCACTGATTTCAGTGCAGCTCTCAGCAAGCAAATTCTCGGAGCCTGTCACCCTCTCTACAGGTATTGCCACCTTCCTGACAGGTGATACGCAGCCCGATGGCACTGCCACCACCAGCCAAAACGCCACATCTTGCGGGAGGGCCAGGGTCAAGTTCTTTAGGAGCCCAAGCAAAGATCTTCGGCAGAAGCCAGCTAATGCTATTGAGTCATTCTTCCAAAAGGCAGCAGAACGGCAACCGGCAGTGGCAGCGACTGGCTTGCCCACTGCTGCCACTGCAGAGTCAGCCGTGCCCAGCTCCCCAGAGCACCAGGAGAGAGCTGGCACTGGACTTGCCTCTGTGCAGCGTGACCTGGAGCCCCCTGTGAAGCAGAGTCCCAGTGATGCCAGCCCTACTTCTCCTTACAAGACGCTTCCCTGGGAGAAGTTGCCGTCAGATGCTGCACAAACACCCTCAACTCCACCCAGCTCCAGGACCCTTCTGAAATTACAACCAGCTGTGGAGGGAAATGAGCAGAATTTGCCACCCTCTCCTGAGCTCGCCCAGATGCCCCCTGCCTCTCCAGGGGACCAGCAGCGCTGTGAGAAGTGTGGCCAACTCGTGCTGGTGTGGGAGTTCCCAGAGCACATGGACTACCACTTTGCTCTGGAGCTGCAAAGCTCTTTCCTGGAGCCCTGCACTCCCATGGTTCCAGAAGCAGCTCCCAATGCAAAGGCTATGGCTTCCAGGTCTCCTGCCAAGGCAAAGAACAAGCCCAAGACTCCAGCAGGATCTAGTGCAAAACGACCCAAAGAAGGTGTGACAAGAACTTTAGATTTTTTCTTTAAGCGCTTACCTTCTTAACTCCTAGCCACACTGGGTGTTTTTAAAGAATCGGTGTTTTTAAAGAATCAGCGTTTTTAAATCCAGTTAAAAGTTTTTATACTGCCTGTCAGGTTTTAATGCTGAAAAGTCTAATAAATTATCTCCATCCCAAGTCTAAGAGGAGCTGGAACACATGAACTGTGTAGATGTAGCCAGTTTAGCTGGTGGCACCTAAGCCTGCCTCTGCCTGCTTCGTGCTACAAGAAGCTGCATGGTACTCTCACCTATACCTCTTGCCATAGGTATTTCCATGGCATCACTCCTCAGTAATTCTGTTCCTCCTATAAAAGCAGCCACTCTAAGTGCAATGGTTCATCCCAGAGAATCTCCAGCTAAGTGTTGGCTTGAACTCCTGTCCCATCACTCACTATGAAACCTTCAACTCATGATTCTACTCTGGCTGCAGTTGCAGGCCTTGCCCTTACTGTGTAATTTATATGTGGTAGCTCAGCCCTGTTGTTTCTTCTCCCCTCTTCACCTGGAAGACACTGATTTTCATTCCCTCCCTCCCACCCCCAAGGACTTTTGTTATAGATGGTTTGGCAATTCCCTCTGTGTAACAGTCTATTGCATGATGCTTATCAGCACCGCAGGAGCACACAAGAAAAACTACTGTCATATAAGGTTTGAGGAAGCAGTAACTGCACGGGCATAATTTTTGGTGGGCTTTTTGAAATCTTGGTATTAATTCATAGTAATTGCTATTGACACATAAACAGGCTACTGCTAGAGCCCTCATGGAAGAGATAGAAAACGTGAAGAAGCCCACTGTGAAAGCTTATGTCAGTTGTAGAGTGCATAACCACATTTTTCCTCCTTCCCAGACTCTGAGTGATACTAGATAGAACTTGCTGACAGGTACCTGTTCTGATTGTGCTCTGCCAAATGACTTGTTCAGCTCTTTCGGCCACAGGTCACATTACAGTGGCCACTCCAGAGCTCCACAGATTACAACAGCCAACAAAGCAGAGCATCATGGAGGGGACAAGCAGGCACAGAGAGGGTGAGACTGGCTCCAGGGCAAGAAAATTGCTTGCCCTCAGCTGCCTGGCAGGGCTCAGCTCTGCTACACTGCCAGCTGCCTGGAGCCCGCCAGAAGCACTGCTGCCAATAATCTGAACTTGGCTCTTAGGGCAGGGGGAAGGAATGTGCCACGTCAAGGCAACACTGGGTGGGGTTAGGAAACACATTGCAGGGACTTTCATCAGCTGCAGGCTTCCCTTCCTTGGACAGGGGGGGCAAGAGCCTTTCAGGAAGCAGATAATGATGCAAACTGCAGCATCGTAATTACGGCTGTTGAGCTGCTCTCTCCTTCCAGCAGACAGGCTGTGCTGGGGAATGCTATGTTACTGTCAGCGGAGTCTAATAATTGACAACACAGTCGTGACATTTCAAGAAGCGAAAGAAGCTCATTCTGGTGCATGCAGCTCTGGTAATCACCAGAGGAAGGAATTATGGAGTCACTCCCACTAATGACAGTCCTGACATTGCAAAGTGACAAGTTTCCCAAAGTCCTCATGTCAAGAGAAACAGCAACCAGTCTGGCAACATTGCCTCATCTCCGGTGACAGTGGCATGTCTAATTTCCTAAGTGTCTGGCAGGACTGGACTCTGCAGATGCCACTATCTGACACAAAAACAAGTCTAGAAGAGGCAAATCCTTCTGGTCACAAGTCACCTCCACAGGGAATCCTTTCTGCCTCTGCTTGTCCCAAGGGAACAACCTGTTCTCTTGGAGACAAGGCAGTCACTAAACGCCATGATAAGGTCGAAGCTATTTTAAAAACAAATCACCGGTCAGATGTGTGCCCTAGAAAGCGTCTCTTTAATTAGGCTATGGGGGAATTTGTGACTGTGAGGAAGCTCTCGCCGCAGCCTGTCCCGCCCACAGCAGCCCGAAGTGCTGTGCTCAGGGTGACGTGGCTGCCTGTCACCGCGGGCTGCACGTCCAGGCTGACTCAGATAAGCCGGGAGTGCAAGGTTGTAAACAGCAGCCCGTGCATTCTTTCCACACCGCGGGGTGGTATTTATAGGGCTGAAGGAACGGGTGAAGGGTAGCCATCTCCAACCATGACCCAGCTCCAAGGGCAGCAGGGTAAGAGCCCAGCTCCACCCTCACTCATTGTACAACTCAGCCAGCAAGCTCAATAAAACATCTTTATTCTGTACATTTGTATATAGATGCTTGGGGAATAAGGACAATCCCCAGCATTAGAAAAATTCAAGACAACAAAACAGCAATTATGAAGAGCATGGCACCAAGAACAGTCATGCCACAGATGGCAGGGATGAGGTGAGACCAGCCATCGGCTGTTTCAGAAAAGGTCACAGCACCCCCCTTTGGGGCAGAAAACACCAGCGCTGCTGCAAAGAGCTGGAGTCCCCCATCCCCAGGCAGCTTTCTTTGTGACCCACTAGCACCAAAGGAAAGAGCCTGCTGGCAGCTGGGGCCTGTCCTTCTTGCAGGCATTGGTGAAAAGACTGTGCCATTGGAATACCCAGCCCACTGCCAGAATGGAAAAAAAAAGGGATCCTGCTTGAGCAGTGACCCTGACCCAGCAGCTCCTTTCTCACTGCTGGGCTTATGGAGATGCAGCAGTTTTCAGCTGGATCAGTGCTCCCTCCAAGGGACAGGTCACTCCTGTCACTATTGAGCTGCCTTCCCTTCATTTATGCCACCACTTCATAAGCTTCCCCGTGCCTCAGCATGCTCTTGGCAGGGTGCAGCCCCCACCTTCCTGCCCCGCAATGGCCTAGCCCAGCATGGAGACCCACAGCCCCGCCTGTGCCAGGGGCCCAGCAGCAGAACCTGCTCTCAGGGTGGCAGAGGGGCTGCTCAGGTGTCCAAATGCTATCACAGGCCCTCGCCCTTCTCTTCAGTCAGGGCTAGCAGGCCACCACACCACACAGCAGGGCTTGCTGAAGTCCTTTTGCTCACAGCAGACATATTTGGTCTAACATCAACAATAAAACCAAAAGCCTATGTACAGCTTTACAGACCCTGCTGCACCCTCCAGGCTACATAGCAGAGCTGCATGACAGAGTGGGAGACCTGCGCTCCCCTCTACATACAGAGTCCTTGCTGACAACATCAGCTTTCCTCTGACAAACCCCAGTGGCAATGGAAATAAAGGAATTCTTCCTCCAAGAGAATACATACAGAGTCCTTGCTGGCAACATCAGCTTTCCTCTGACAAACCCCAGTGGCAATGGAAATAAAGGAATTCTTCCTCCAAGAGAATACATACAGAGTCCTTGCTGGCAACATCAGCTTTCCTCTGACAAACCCCAGTGGCAATGGAAATAAAGGAATTCTTCCTCCAAGAGAAACAAAATCATGCCACTGTGAAAACAGAAGTTACCTGGTTTTAGGTAACGCAGCCTGTCCTCCTCACACATTAAGGCAAGTGTGTGAGGAACAAGGTGGGCTGGGAACAGCCACACCAGCAAGGCCACTGCAAACCACTGCTGCCAATGTGCAGACAGCACAGTCAGGTGAACATCCATGGAAACAATCTGCTCACACCAGCACAGGCCCAGGCCCTGCCCTGCACCACAGAATGGCCTCCTGTCCAGCTGCTGCAAGGAACAGATGCAAGTACAAACTCGGTCTTTATGATGTTATGTCAGGAGGCCGTGCCACTCAGAGCAGCCACAGCTTCCTGAGAGTCAGAAAGAGGGATGCTGAAGAAATGTGTACATGTGAGTGGGGAACAGGACATCTGTCCAACAGTAAGACACTCAGATTGGAGTAACGCAAAACCAATGCACAAATGGACACACAGCAGATTAAAGCCAACCAAGATTCAAATGGTTAAAAAGTGTCCTGAATGCGTTCTGAGAGGTTCAGCCAAGCCCCTGCTGTGGATAGCATGGCCTCTT
Source organism: Orthonyx spaldingii (assembly GCA_013397795.1). Classification (NCBI taxonomy): domain Eukaryota; kingdom Metazoa; phylum Chordata; class Aves; order Passeriformes; family Orthonychidae; genus Orthonyx; species Orthonyx spaldingii. Next base: position 14,614 of record VZTJ01005117.1, on the reverse strand, counting down.
CCATCCCCTGCCCAGAAGGATGTGCTGTTGGATGACTTGAGAGAACATTGTTATCAATCCAGTGCTCAGAGAGCAGAAATGGGATCAGATCTTGTGTTAGAGATGGAAAAATATCCCTTCACTGCTTGTCTTCGAGGGCTCTGTGCCTCCCAACCAGCAATTTTCAAACAGTAAACAAAGCCAGAACTTGCCTGCCCAGGTCTGCAGGTACCTCTGATCTATTCTGAAGGAGGGCAGGGTAATGAAAGCTGCAGGCGATGTGGAGAACATGCTTAACTTGTCCCACGTACGGCACTGAATGCGAGAAACTCTTCCAGGCTCCATCTCACAGTGCAGAGGACGGACATCCACACTAAAACGGGACAGGAGCAGCTCTAGGCATTGCTAAGAAAGCCACAGGAGCTTCCATCCTTCTCCCCAGGTGCTGGTGAGTGGAGATTTCTCTGACCTACTGGTAGTCAGAAGCTCAGTTGTCCAGGCCCCATGGACTCCTCCAGGCCGTTTTCTTTGGTGATGATAGCTTGGAGGTCAGTGACATGCCCAATGCCTTTGGTGACTCCTTCACGGAAAAGCAGCTTGGCTCCGATCTTCAAGTATTCAGGATGTTTGATGAACCTGAAACAGACAACTGCCTTCTCTCCTGTCCGCAGCTTGTCCTGAAAAGAAAAATGGGAGAGCTTAGACCCATCTCCCACGCTGATGCATGCAGGAAGAAGTACATGTGGATAGTAAGAAGATGAGGCAAATGAGCAGCCTTCTTCAGACTGCATGGCTTGAGCCCTTCCCATTATTGCATACATAGGAAGAGACAGGAAGACACAAGTTCTGAAGAAGGAAGAGTTCACCTCTCTTCTTTAACATGTTTGGAGGAAAAGCAACCAAATGGGCAGGATAAAGGGATAGAGTCTGCTCCTAAGAAGGGGCACAGCTACTCAAAATACCAGCAGCCCCCAGCTTTACTAGAGGGCATGGTGGAATCCCAACAAACCCCACAGGGAGGTTCATCTTCCTCCCCTTTCTTTCCATGGCCTACCTTTCCATGGATCTTCTCTACGATAGCTGTCTGTCGCACATTCCCCACATGCACTGTCACCTGAAACCCCTTCCGGAAAGTTGTGGCATGGAATAACAGCACGATCTCGGCTTCAAACACTGAGCAGATGGTGGGGTTCATTTCTGGGCTCACCATGACCATGCCCTGCAGAAAAATGCAAGGCTCAGACCACTTAAGGCCAGTCCCCTTGCTTCTGAACAGACCCCAAACCCACAAATACGCATTCACTCTGTGACTTGGGCTTGCATCCCATTCTCAGCCTTGTACTCATTGCACTTTGCAACCCGGCCATTTCCTACCCTTCCCACAAGTTTCCTGCAACCATCTCTACTTCATTCCCACCCTAACAGCAGGGGATCTCCAGAGAAGCCTCCAGCCCTGCTCACGGGACCAGTGAACAACCTGGCAACAGCAGGACTAACCTTGCGCAGCAGGGAGCGGTCAAAGGGTCCGAGGGCCAGGGTGGCCGCCTGCCCAGCCCGCAGCACGCGGCAGGCAGAGCGATTCCGCTGGATACTGCACACTTTCAGCCGCAGGAACTTCCCATCATCCGTGGGACCAACCACCAAGTTCTCCCCTTCTCGGCAGATCCCGCTGCTCAGAGTAGAAGAGCAGGATGCAGTTCATCAGAGAGAAAGACATTTCACCCTCCAAGATTAACCTGCACAAATTCCCCAGGGCCAAATCTTTGTACTCTTACCCTGGACTAACAGGGGTACAAAGCTGCTGAGAACTGGGATTTCTTACAGCAGGAGTGAAAGCCACACTATCACTCTTAAGAATCCAGGTACAGACAGAGGCCACTGCACCCCCAATGCCCTGCCATACTGCGTTGTTTCTGGTGGGGAGAGCTCAGATGACGCTCGTTCAGTGTGGGTGTGCTGGTGGCCAAACTGCTCTGAGCTCCCAAACACAGAGGGACAGCTGCCTTTTCATGGGGTAGAGTGCAGTTAACCCCTGCTGCAATCAGAGCATCTACTTTTTACATTTCCTCCCGCTACCTGAGGAAGGAAGAAAGCAACTTCTTGGGATCATCCGTAACCTCTGACAACTCTAGATTCCAGCGTGACTTTTTTCAGCATGCTTCAGGACACATTCCTAATCCAACAACTTTAGAGCAGACTGTCTGCTTACCACCACATGACCAAGGGCCTGCTCATGTCACCTCCCAACACCCTGTAGGGCTCTACTCTCACTTGGCTCAGTCATCCAGCAGCAGTCAGGACTGAGCCTCACACAGCTTCCACTGCTGCAGCAGGTGACTCTAACCTTGTGGGAACTCCAGCAACCATTCACATCCACACTTATCTGCCTGGCCTCACTTACCTTGACAGAGTTCCTCCCACAACAGTCCCCACCTCTGGCACCGTATAAATTTCATCAACCTGCAGCAAGGCAACAAGAATAATGTGCTGTGACAGACAGCTGTGAAACAGCACTCCAGAATGAGAACAAATACCACACCCCTTGTGTTGAAAGAGGTGAGCTCTCTGCTGGTCATCAGACACCATCTCAGAGCTTCCCCAGCTCCCACTACCTTCCCATTAGAGGAACAAACCTCTGCCTTTTAAATAGCAACCAGAGAAATTATCTTATCCCTGAGACAGACGTCTCATGGTTAGGACAGATCCAGCCTATCAGACTTTTCTCAAGGACCAAGTCCTTTTTTTAATGTCTCTCAATAGTCCAGGAGTTCACCATGTCTCTACCCGTGGTGTCCAAATTCCCCAAATGTCTCTGCCATGGCACAGCAATGAGTGCAGTATCAGAACTGGAAACAAACTACCCTTACCCACCTGAAATTCTGTAAGTTGCTGCATTAATTCTTCCTGCTCTTTACTGTTGGTCAGTGGAGGGAGGATGTTGAGGAAGACTTTCAAGAGATCCAGGTTCTCCCCAGAAACACTGGACAGTGTGAAGATTGGGGTGATGCTGTCAGACACAAATAGACAGAAATAAGCAGAAGGCCAGAGCGCAGCTCCAGAAGGTTTCTGGGATTCTGAATCTACTGACACCTGAAGGAAGATGGATACTACACCAGTAAGAGGCCAAAGCAGGAAGGCTAGGTACAATTCCACAGTAACCCCTCCCTCAGTGTTTGGTCAAGGCACCACGTCCTTGTCAACACACATTTTTCTCACGGAGAAGTAACTTTAATGCAGCCTTTTGCTCCCAGAGCCCAGAGGAAAGTTTGGGAGGGGAAAATGCTTTCTTGGAGAATGCCAAGGTAGGAAACTTGAGGAGCAGCAGAGATGTTCATGATGTGGTCACCTCCCCTGTGATCACCCTTCCCCAGCTCCGCATGGAAGCCCAGTCTGAATTGCCTGCTCACAAGAGAAGAAATCTCTCTTACTTGGGAGATTGTGCAAACTGTTGTGCTGCTGTAACAGCATCGTCGTCTGAATTCACAAGCAGGGGGAGTTTGTTGCAGCCTGGCTGCTTCAGGATTCGTTCCAGCTGCTTCACTGTCCGTTCCACAGTGGCTTTTGAACACAGATCGACTTTGCTGATGACAATGAAGAAGGGTACCTTGAGGGCCATGGCCAAGCCCAAGTGCTCTCGTGTTGTGCCTGCTGCAGGAGACAAGTGAGAGTGTAGGTGCAGCAGCAGTCACCACTGTAGCTTGTTTATGCTGACAGACACCTTTTTACAAGGCTTCGGGATTCAGCACCCCCAAGAATACATCAAAGTTGTTTTCTTTTCTGACAAACACAGCCCCAAATCCCAAACAAAGCCCCCTCTATCCAGGGTACAGTTTAATGTGGTCTACAGTTGGTTAGAGGATCCCAGCTCTACTCCCCTCCCAGACACTCATAGGCACTGGCTTACAAGGTATCAGTAGAAGCTTACAGATTAATAAACTTTTCTGACAACCATTGACAGCTGACAAGGACCCATTCACCCCATTCTCCATTTCTCTTCACATGTTGCAGTCAATCCATGCAGGCAGAGCAACACTCACCAATGCCAGTGTTGGCGCTAACCACCAGCATGGCAAAGTCTGGGCAGTAGCTGGTGAGGCCAAAGATGGTTGTTTTCAGATACTTGTGGTGGCCAGCCAGGTCAATGAAAGTGATCATTTTGGAGGAACTCTCACAGATCTCTTCTGCTGTCCGGGAATCACTGTAATTTACCACCTAAGGAACATATAAGGAGCCTGTGAGAGAGGCAGCCCGAGCAGGCAAGAAAACCCAGCTCTTATCTATCCACTTTGATCTCAGAATTACTAAGTAGAGATCATCCACCATGGGTGCAAGAAACGGTGTCTGTTGCAAACGGACAAGCAGCACTCAGTTTCAGCTAAAGGGACACAGAACTGTGCCACCTCTCTTCCCTCATGTCCCACTCACAGCTCTAACAGGAGAATAGTCCTATTTTCCTCCAGCTTTCTGAGTTCAGCAACCCACTCTCTTACCTCTCCTTTGCTGTTGAAGCCGAGGATCTCAAAGCTGATACTTGATGTTCTTCCCGACTGGATTTCATGGAGATGCCGGAAGAGGTTGAGGCGTGCTCTGCCCCGCCCATTGTCCAGCTCTCCTTGCGTTAGAACACCCAACAGTGTTGACTTCCCTGAGTCCACATTCCCTAGGACAGCTACTCGAAGGTCTAAGAACTACAGGAAAAAGAACAAAGAAATCATTAAACTTAACCACTGTTGTGCTGAGTGCATGAGCACTACTGGGCAGTGGAGATGCAGCTCAGAGAGCTTCCCTATATCAGGGACACTGTGCAGTTTAATCTTGCTCAGATTCTGCTCCTGCTCTCAGCAAACCACTGCCTAGCAGTTGTGATACACTCCCTAGAGTTGAGATGTGACACATCAGGCTTTGATATCACAAAAAAGGCCATTTGCTGCAGCAGACCTCTAAATCCTTCCTTGTTTGCACACTGGTCTGCATCAGAACCACTGCCATCGAAGCAAAATAATTTGTCACCTCTGATCTAGGCAATCTCCCGCACTGACATCTGCCTCAGTCACAGTCTTGGAGATAAGAAGCATTATCATCAAGCCTCCCTCTGACAGCCATTTAAAGCATCTGTTATGGGCCAATCTATGACAAAGTGCCTCTAGGGTTTGGGCGCCTATCCCAAAAGGAAGCTGCTCGTATGAAGCCTCTAAGTCTCCAGCAGGAAAAGACAGCCAAATCACAGGTCCCTACCTGCTGGTTGTCAGGCACCTTTCGGACAAGCACCTCCGTTATCTTCCTTGGAACGTCACTGTCATAATCGACCTCCCTCTCCCGCAGCACCGTAATGTCAGCCCCAACCCTGCCACAAAGACAAAAAGAAGGAGTGAGACACACTTGTGCTTGACAGCTCTTGCACCTCTACAACAACAGCTGACAAAGTGAATGGGATGAGAGCTGGGGATAGCAGGGAAGGAGCCTTAAGCTTCCAGACAAAAGCCCTATAACTTTCCTCATGTTTCCAGAGCCTGAGGATTGAAGGAATGTCAGTCATACAGGGGCTTTGTAGGATGGAACCACCAGCTGCTCAGAGGACGCCAGGGAGGGAGCCTCTGCCAGCGGCAGGTCATGCTGGTGGGCCCTGCAGACAGAAGGGAGCACATACTTCTCTGCCATGCGGCGCAGTGTCTTGAGCGAGGCGCGCATCTCCTCCTCTGAGAGGCCCACCAGCAGCCCATTGTCCTCCACACCGATCTGATAGACGGCCTCGCCTCGGCCCTCCTGCAGTCGCCACTTCATCTGTGTCACCAGGTGCTCAAAGCGATATTGCGAGGGGTTCACCAGCTTCAGCTGTGTAACAGAGGGGTCGTTCTAGTCACAGCCTGCATGCAGAGGCAATCCCATTGCCCAAGCCAGCAACTCCCAATTCCGTGAAGCAACACTCCCAACTCTGACCCACCTTTAGAAAGCACAGCCTGTATCAGTGTCTGAACAGAAGCCATGGGACAGGTGAGAAAGGGTTTCACAAAGGTACAAATACATGGTAGAAAAACTTTCCCACTTCGTGACAAAGGGATCTGTGCCCTGCCTGCTGCAGGGTTAAAGACAGCACTCTGGGACCAATCTGTGATCCAGGAGCCAGTAAGTGCAAATGGCAGAGCAGCCACAAGAAAGTGGCAAATCCTTTTCAGGGATATCTGCATCCCTCTCTCTCAAAAAAAACCACAGTGGGCATCATATAGTAAAAGAGACTCCTAAAAATGAGTACTGAGATCAAACTTTTCCAGCTCAGCATACTGGGTAATGCTTGGCACAGGGACACAGAAGATGAATGGTAGTTCCTTAGTGCAGTGTCCACTTTTCTCTCCTTTCCTTAGCTGTGTTACCCATAGGCTATCTTTGGTGAAGTTACTCACTGCAAAATAACCCTCTGGGAGGAAGACCTCCTTCTGCAACCTCAAAAGACTCACCTTGTACTCGATGTTCCCATCTTCTGCCTGGTCAGAGAATGAAACAAGACAGAAGAGTTAGATGCTGTGCCACAGGGACTTCTACAGGCACCAACTTCCCAGATATTCTGAAACTGTGCTGAGGATTTCAGAGAGAGGGAAAGTGGCAGAAAGAGACTGTGTTAGGTCCCAGCCTTCTGCCATTCTTTCCTACACCCAACTAGAACTTTCCTTATGGTTTGTTTGTGCTGTTTACATCCCACACCATGAACACCAGAGGACAAAACTAGAGTTGGACACAAGAGTAATACTGTTCTGGGGTGAATTTTTTTCTGGACAGTAAAGAATAGGGCCAGCCTAACAGTCACAAAGAGAGAGAGAGTTCCAGTTTCAAAAAGGAACACGCCAGCATATGATTTGAAGTCTCCTCCCTCATCCATCCACAACCCACAAAACGCCATCCACAGCATCCCACTCCCATCCTATCCAGCACCTTCCATCCATCCAATGTGCACAGAAACAGGGGCCTGAGAACAAAAGCTTCTGCCTCCTCTCCTGCTCAATCATACTCTTTCTCTTTCAGTTTTTCTTTGACTCCTTTCTATATCCTTATGTATCTTCTCTCTGCAAGGAAGGACTACACACATAAGGAAGCAAGGTAATGACTCCTTTGCCAGCTAGTCACTGGCTGGACAGTTCTGGAGAACCAGACCTGATTGGGACTGACTGTATACAATGTGCTCAGAAGAAATTCCTTGGGAAGGGCTGAAGCCAGATGGGGCTGTAACAGAAAGGCCTGAGTACTCATCAAGCTCACTTCAACCACAACAGCCTCCAGCTTTCTATCTAAGAGAATATCTAGACAATATTGAAGTAATTTTCCCATTGTTTCAGTATAAGGACCACTGAGAAAGGGCTGGAGCCTGCAGGAAACCACATACTTTGTCAGACTAAATGGGCCTGGCAACAGTAAGCACTTCCTTTTCCTCTGGACACCTATTTGCATGTCAGGAGAAGCAACAGCCCTCTCCTTGCCTTCCAGCTCAGCTCTTAACTATAGCGGTGCTTACAGTGGCAAAAGGCCAACAGAAGGTCTCAGCTGTCAGCTCAGCTCTCTGGCAGGAGAGCTGTGCCATGAGAAAAGGGTACTTGTGGAAGTTTTCCTCTCTTGCCATCTACCAGCTTTCCAGTTCTAAGAAAAACCCATTCACCTACAGCACTGTCATCTAAAGAAGGGAGTGGGCTTCCTTCAATGCACTTGAGATTAGAAAAGCAACAAGCCTAGACTTGCTGGGGCACACACTGCACAGGGTGATCAGGGACAGGAAGCTGTGCTGAAACGACAGGGGGATGTCCAGCCTCGAGCTGAAAGGAACAAGGACTAAACTGCAGCTGCAGGGCACAGTCCTGCCGGTGGAGAAGATTTAACAACAGCAAAGCGCTGCTTTCCCATCTTGCCAAGAGTCACAGCCATGCCTTGTGGAGGAATTACTCCCTCCCAGCACAGGCTATTATATTTACAGAAAGCTCACTGACTGGGGCCGAGCAATTGACTGCGGGACAACGTAATTCTCCCCACAGTGACAGTTCTATGAGAGTGGTGACAACTGCCCCAGCTGACTACACACCCACGTACTACCAATGACACTTCTTCCTGCTGCAAAAGTACCTCACACTCTGTCCATACCATCTGCAGCTCCATATAAGAAAACAGCTGTCAAATTAGCTGGGAAGGGAGCCACTAGAATCTGCTGAGTTTGGCAGCTGGAAGGGGGCTCAGACCCATCAGATCCTCTCTCGGAGAGAGAGATGGGAACGGGATGTTTGGGACAACGAGCAAAGCTTTATTTCCGAAGCTCTTTCGATCTCAGGCGGCAAAGCGCCCACAGACAGAGGCCAGGCAGTGCGATAGCACTCACGGACAGGGTCCGGTGCACCCCGCAGGGAACTCGCTGACCGGGGAGAGGAGAGATCGGGACAGGCGGGCACCGGCGCCGGGGCTGCCGAACCACTCCTACGGCTGCTGTCAGCCCGACACCGGCACGGCCCCGCATCAGCACCACCGGCACCCCCAGCCGGACCCGCCCCGCAACCCGCGGGCTCTGGCTGTG
>VZTJ01005116.1:507538-663574 GCA_013397795.1 Orthonyx spaldingii | reverse complement strand
CTGACTGCCTCCTCTTGGATAACAGGGGGACCATTCTGCTTCCTGACACCATCTACCAACCCAAGAGGACAGTTGTCCTGAGGACCATCAATCTTTCCAATAAAGACCGAGGCCAAGAAGTCATTAAGCACTTCCACCTTCTCCTCATCTGCAGTTACTGAATTCTCTTCCACATCTAGTAGACAACAAAGGTTGGTCTTACCCTTCCTTTTATAATTAATATATTTGTAAAAACATTTTTTATTATCCTTTACAAGGGTTGCCAAATTAAGTTCAAACTGAGCTTTGGCCTCCCTAATTTTTTTCCTACATGCCCTAGCAGCCTCCTTAAATACTGCCTGAGAGACCTGACCCTCCTTCCAAAGATGATACATCCTCTTTTTATTTCTAAGTTCCTTCAAAACCTCATTGTCCATCCTGGATGGACGTTTGCCTCATCGACTCAGTCTGTTCCTGTACCCTCAAGGTCTCTGTTTTGAAGTATGCCCACCTTTCCTGTATCTAGTGAAACTAGATTTTTCAGCGTATGATTTCACTCCAAGTTCTTAATATCCAGTAAAATATAATTTGTTTAAACTGTAAGTTGTCATGGAAAAACTAACTTATTCTTTTCTTCCATAGCTAAATTACTGAAGATCTTCATAATATTTAAGGCTTTTTGAGGCATTGAGGTTGCTGTGATATCTGGATCCTATTTCCAAGTCTCACACTATTCCAAAGTCATGCCAAAGTTGACTAAATGAATCACTGCTTAAAGATAGCTGGCAGCAACAGAAATTCAGGCAGCAAGATTCATTTAACACATTGATCCATAACAGCAATGCAGACTGAGTCATGCTGACTATTATATTACAGCAGAAAATTCAATTATCTCTTTGGTTGCTTGCTGTTTTCCCACCATAAATGGATATATCTGTATCTATACAAACATATGTATAAATGAATATAATATCTGTATGTCTGCGTGTATACATATATTTTCATTTACACATCTATGCACTGATATAGAGTAGCCTAACATATGTATTGATATATAGTAGTGTATACCTCTAGATTATAACTGTAACCTAAAATGATTTTGTTTCAAACATGCAGGAGATTTTCTCTATGTTTATACCTAGATATATACATCTACAAGTAGAAGAGTCACTAAAATTATTGTGCCTGGGCTGCTACTAATTTAGGTGGATACTCAGTGCACCTGAATCTGCTGCAAAAGGGCTGTTATTCCAAGCAGCCTTTAGGGGAGCTTCTAGCATCACTAAATGTTGGTGTCTGATTTAGAAGGGGGCATAGTGTTGGTGTTATTTTTTTAAGGTATGTTCTCTGGTTGAAAGGTAAAGACCTAATTTCTAAATTGATTTGATTATTTATTTCTTTTTAAAATTTAGACAGCATACTAGAAAATCAGAACATTAGCAAATTTATGATAAATATGAATGCCTTGAAAATCCAAAATTATAATTGTCTGCAGACTAGTCACACGTACATGAAAATAAACCTTCCATATTGTAGAAAACACTTGTCGGAATACACACAAATAAAGTTAAAGTATCAAGAATGTCATTGAGAATAAGATCCCACCCTGAATAGTAAGATTCATGTACAATTCTTTGTTTAATCTCTTAGGAATACTTCCGCTGGCTCTAAAGCCTAGGTTTACTTAAAATATTTGCAAAAATCCAACCTTAGTATCTAAAAAGCCTTTCACATTAAGAAAATAAAAGACATTTATACTTAAAACATTTTTAGTAGAGTTTATTTTTCTTGTATGCTTTCTGTAGTTCTGGTCTATGAATTTGTTCTCTACGGATTGGTACTCTAAAATTTTACGTTCACTTATTTTCTTTTATCACAATGTTCCCACCCTCTCTAAAATAAGAACATCATTCTCTTACCTTGTTTTCTGTTAATGTATTCCTTGTTTGTCCTTTTCATCCTTTCAAGAATATTTTTTCCATTGTTTAAGGTTACATTTTAGAAAGATATAGTATATATATATATTGAGAAAAAACATAAGCTTAGGAAAGATAAAATCACACTGGTTCTCAGAAGGGAAGGGGTGAGGTTTCTCAGGAGTTGGTATTGTGACCAGCACTGTTTAACATCTATGTTGGCGACATGGACAGTGGAATTGAGTTTCCCAAGTTAAGCTTCCCAATGACACCAAGCCATATGGTGGACATGTTGGATGAAGGGGATGCCATCCAGAGGGACCTGGACAGACCTGAGAGATGAGAATGTGAGTAGCTCATCAAATTCAACAAAACCGAGCGTAAGGGCACGTGGGCAATCCCAAGCACAAATACAGTTGGGCAGTGAATGGATTGAAAGCAACCCTGAGAAGGTCTTGGGAGTTGACCAGAAGCTCAACATGATGCAACAAGGTATGCTTGCAGCCCTGAAAGCCAACTGTGTCCTGGGCTACATGAAAAGATGCATAACCACCAGGGTGAGGGAGAAGATTCTCCCCCTATACTCCACTCTGTTTGGGACTCCCCTTAAGAGTACAGCATTCCGCTCTAGAGCTTCTAGCATAAGAAGGACATGGACCTCTTGAAGTGACTCCAGAGGAGAACCATGAAGATGATCAGAGGGCTGGAGCACCTCTTTTATGAAGACAGGCTGAGAGATTTGGGTTTGTTCAGCCTGGAGAAGACTCTAGGGAGACTTTACAGCACCTTACAGTACTTAAAGGAGGGCTACAAGAAAGTATAGGGACATGCAGTGATAGGGCAAGGGGGAATGGCTTTAAAATGAAAGACAGTAGGTTTAGGTTAAATATAAGGAAGAAATTCATTACTGTGGGGTTGCGGGAAACATAACTTTAGCTTAAATGAGTTTTAGCCATGCAGCCTCAACCTGAATGAGCTTCAGCTGTAACCCTGGTTGGGGCAGCTAAGCTAACCAATCATGGTGCAGGGAGGAGCATGTGTCGTACGGTATAAAAGGTTGTGTTTTAAGAGGCTGATGATGAAGCAGTTGGTGCTGTTATTGCTGAGCTCTGCCTTGAAAATATCCCCATGTTGGTTGAATGTGTGCTGCGACAGATGGTGAAACGCTGAAGCAGGCTGCATAGAAAAGTTGTGGATGCTCCATCCCTTGTAGTGTTCAAAGCCAGGTTGGACGATGTCCCTGTCCATAACAGGAAGGTTGGAACTAGGTGATCTTTAATGTCTCTTCCAACCCTAACTATTATATTTTTATATGATTCTATGATAAGAATATTAAGTTGAAATCTAGTAACTAATTTTTTATTCCTCAAAAAGAAAATAAAGGTAGATTAGTGCAGTCCAGCTTTGCAGTAGTTGTTTACATATAAGACTTACTTATGTAAATCAGATATCCTTAGCTAAGAGATATCTGATTATGAAAAACTGCAGTCAGGATTTCATTGATAAATACAAGAAAAAAAAGCTTTAAATTGCCTTTGGTTTGGTTTGCTCTTTTTTTCAATGTCAACAGCATTTTTTAATGTTTCTCAAAATATCATCTAGTTTCATGTACTTCCACTATACTATAAATGGTTTTCCTATGCTGTAATATCATAGTGTAGAGTACATTTAAAGTCAGCAAAGTGTGTAAGTATCTAATCAAGATTTAAGAATAGGAGAGGTCTATATAGTTTGGATTAATGAACACAAGAGGTCTGGTAATATGTTTAAATTCTGAACATGAGCTTAACTGTTGCTACATATGGAATCTTTTCTGTAGTACACCCATTATGCGGAGACCAAAATCTGTTTGGATAATTCCTCCATAGCAATTCTATATTATATTTTAATAAATGAAAGTTCTTTTCTTTTTCTTTTTTTTTCTTTGTTTGTTTCTAGATTCTTTTTTTGCTAGTAATTTTAATTAAGAGGTCAATGATTATAAGAAAATTTTAGCATATTCAAGAATTACTTAATGGCACAGTTTTTCAATTTCTGACATAAGTAAACTCTTCACAATCTTGGACATAGAGAACTAAGTTATGAAAAATGGTTTTATTTCAATTTAAAGTTACCTCACTCAATAACAAGTTCCTTGGTATTAAAGTTATTTTTTTTTTTACATAACTATGAGCAGGCCATTAATATGTTATTGTGAATACCCTAGAGTAAATAGTGTCCATTCACTGCTGGTTACAAATAAAAATATTTCCCTTTTGTATTGAATTTTAGTCAATGACTAAAAAATCCTTGCTAAAAAAAAGATTTTGTGCTCTGTCTTTGAAAAAATTAAGAGAAAGCATGGCAAGCAGATCTGATGAACAGCACTGGCAGAGCTTAGGAATGCAGTTACATTTAAATCATCAGTATAAATATTTAAACAACATTAAAATCCCTTTACCATTCCTGAAAACTCACTCAAGATCAATAGACTGAAAGTACAAAAAACACTCAGCAAAATAAGAGCATACTTTATTTTTGACCTGTACTACAGAAATTTTATGAGGCAAATGTTTCATAATCTTGGTTCTGGCAGCAGAGAGTCTCTTGCTGTCAGTGACAGAATGAAAATCTAATTATATAACATTAATGATTTTTTGACTTCTTTTCATTTTAAGTACAGTACTGCCAATCTGAGTGGCTTTATCTTAACACTGCTTAGATCCCAAAGCTGAAATCCACTACAAAGTCAATATTTCTGCAAACATCATGCATAATGCTTCTTGTCTTGGCCAAGGCAAAATAAGGGGTTGGGGGGTTGGTTTTGATTTCTGGGGTTTTTTTCTTCCTGAGAAGAATCATATCCAAATCCAGATACTTTGATATTTGTAATAATAACTACATGTTTTTACTGAAATAATTAATTGTTACAGGTTTTACTGGAATACATATATGTAAGTACAAGAGTGATCTTGGTTATTTCAGCAAGTAAGATTACAGCCATGGATTTCAGGAGAGCTAATTTCAGTGTGTTCAGGGGCCTTCTTGGAAGGATCCATGGGAACAGGCCCTGAAGGGAAGAGAGGTCCAAGAAAGCTAATACTTCCAACCTGATCCATTCTGTGATTACTTTAGGACAATTTCTCTCTCTTTGCAGGATCAACAGTGTCTTTCCATAGATACATAAACACTTGGACATTATTTAAAAGTCTGTAAGTGTAATAATCCATGTGTAGTCAAAGTTATTGTTAAATTTAGGCAGTCACAGAGACAATTGTCTCAAAAACATGAATGATAAATTTTCATGGTTTTGGTTGGGAAAGAATTAATTTTCTTCATAGCAGCTGGTATAGGCTTTATGGTTTAGATTTGTACTGAAAAATGGTGTTGACAATTCAGGGATGTTTTAGCTATTGCTGAGCAGGGCTTGCACAGAATCAAGGTGTTTTCTGTCTCTCATGCCACCCCAGCAGTGAGGAAGGCTGGAGGCACACAAGGAATTGAGAGGGGACACACAAGGACACCTGACCATGACTGACCCAAGAGCTATTCCAGACCATATGGTGTCATGTCAGCATATGAAAGATGGGAGAAGAAGGAAGGAGGGGACATTTGGAGTTATGGTGTTTCTCTCCTATCACCAGGGCATGTGATGGGGCCCAGCTTTCCTGGAGATGGCTACACAGCTGCCTGACCATGGGAAGCAGTGAACCAATTCCTTGTTTTGCTTTGCTTGAATGCATAGCTTTTGCTTTAGCTCTTAAACCCTTAATCCCACTTTTACTCTTCTTATTCTTTTTCCTATCCAATCAGGGCAGTGAGTGAGTGAGTGAGTGTCTGTGTCGGGCTTTTTACCCAGCTGAACCATGAGAGAAATTAAGCATGAATCACATATAAAATAAGAAATTAATGAAAACAGGTAGCCCAATTGCTATACATTAAATGTTAAAACTTTACAGTTTGCATACTTGTGCTGCCTATGGTAAGGGAGGAAGAAGAAAAAGTAAAGAATTCTGCATTTTTCTTCCTGGGAGGTATTACAGAAGAACAAGTGAAGCATAAAGTATTCATGCTGTAGGAGCCACATACTGTGGCAAGGCACAGAGAATTCTTAATTGATTCAAGTAAGAAGAAGGCTAAAACAGTTAAAAAGAACAGTTTTTGCTATTTAGCTGAGGTTTCTTTGCCTTTTTCAAGGCACCTGAATTTTGTTTAAGCACATAACAAAAAAACTGCCAACACCTCATTTCACGCTGCATTTGTAAATGACTTCTTTAAGGCCAGAAATAAGTAGGTACTTGTTAGCAGAAATCTCATTTAGCTGTCAGTAAAAAGCTATCTTAAGAGCACCTAATAAAGTAATAATATTGAATACAGTGCTTAGAGTTTCTGCATGTAAAATAAGATTGAATCAGGCACAGTGCTTAGCAGTCACTCAGTACCTATTCAGAAGTTTACAAATGGGTTTAGAAGAATAGTATCTAAGTACTCTATGAGCTAAAGAAAAAAGTCTATTATGAAATTCATAGACTATTATGAAATTATGAAGAGTAAAGATTTTCTCATCAGTTATTTGTGTTTTGGCAGACTTCTTCATATTATTTATTAAAGACATGTCCTTAAACAGTTAAAATGTTGTCTAATGTTGTTAGTATTGTAGGTTATTGTACGTTCAAAAACATGGTTTCATTTGCATTATTTATTTATTTTCATTATTGTTTTAAAGTATCAAAATAATTTTTTCCAGCACAAAAACATTTGGATGAGTTGATGCAACAACAAACAGAATAGGAATAGAGTTGAAACTTTACGTTTTCATGGCACAAGAACATGATTTTACATCCAGCTCCATGATATACCTGTGGAGTTAAAATGACATCCACTTTTTGATCTTGTAAAATAAAAATTTTCTTATTTAGTCCTGTTTTCAATACAGATGGATATTTTTCATACTTTTTTCTTAATATTTTTTCTTGAGTATGTTGTTCTTCTCTGTACTTTTTTCCCTTGCCTGTTTTGAGATGTGTAACAAAAGCATGGTTTCAGTCTCATAGCTCCACAAAATTATTCTTATATTACATACTGCCTATAATTGAGATTTTATTTCCTGTTTCCAGTTAAATCATCATGACTAGTCTCCATCATCTACCAGTCAAATTATAAAATATTTTTCTATTAAATGTCTCTTATTTATTTATTTATTTAAACTTACGAGGAACTATGTCATTATCCTTCAAATTTTGACCTAAAACCTTCTTTTTCTTGATGTTGATAAGAAACTTGTCAGCATTCAGATTTCTAATCAGCTATTGATATTGACTTTCATAATATCTTCTTTTACTATTTACTCCCTTCCTCCTGTTTCTATCTCTGACACAGTCCCCTGACACAGTCCCAGGTCAGAGTGTTAGCAGTTTTTGTTTTATACTTATAAAGGATTTTACATAAGAGATTGTGGTGGTTTTTTCTTTTTTTGTGGGTTTTTTTTTTTTATTATTTTGTTGAATGATATTTATTTCAAGGAATACGTGTCGTGGTTTAACCCCAGCCAGCAACAAAACCCCACGCAGCCACTTACTCACTCCCTCACCAGTGGGTTTGGGGAAAGAGTCAGAAGGGCAAAAGTGAGAAAACTTGTGGTTTGAGATAAAGACAGTTTAATAGGGAAAGCAAAAACCATGCACACAAGCAAAGAAAAACAACGAATTAATTAACATTCCTATGGGCAGGCAGGTGTTCAGCAATCTCCAGGAGAGCAGCACACATAATGGTTACTTGGAAAGACAAACACCATCACTCCAAATGTCCCTGCTTTCCTCCATCTTACCCCCACTTTATATACCAATCATAAAGTCGTATGGTCTGGAATATCCGTTTAGTCAGTTTGGGTCACTTGTCCTGGCTGTGTCTCCTCCCAGCCTTCCACGCAAGCCCAAGCTCTTTGTGAGCCCTACTCAGCAGTAGCAGAAACATCTCTGTATCATCAACTCTCTGCTCAGCACAAATCTCAAACACAGCCCTGTACCAGCCACTGTGAAGAAACTCTACCCCAGCCAAAACCAGCACAGCAAGTCTAGTCCATAATAAGCTTTCATATTTTCCATTTCTTCACTATCCTGCTAAATTGTTATAATTTGAACTTAACTCATTAGCAATAAAAGTTTATCCACATAACAAGTCTGCATTGCCAAGAAAAACTCTTTGAAAAATACAACTTTTCATCTAGAAAAATATTGCATTATGTGCAATATGTGTTCCAATAACTCATTTTACATAAGAAAAAAAGAAAACTGAAAAAAAAAAAAAATACTGTAGACAAAATGCCACTTATATGGTTTTCATTACCATGTGACCCTCTCAGCTGAAAGCTGAGCTGAAATATTAAACATGTTAATAAGCTGCTTGGAAAAATGTGGATATGAGTTGTTTTCACAATATTTTGAGGTCTTTGTCTTTCATAATCATAGGAATATCTTTGAACTTCTGTACCATTTTATCATCCCTTTTCCTAGAAATTTCTGAAGCTGAAAAAGCTCTAAACAATTTCTTTTTGTGTATTTGCAACATGTAAGTATGGGTCTGTATTTCTTTAAAGTTCAGATATGAGATGCCTCATGTTTTTTCTGAGACTTCTTTTTCTTGTTCTTCTTTGACAGTATTACACAGCAGAAGTCCAGGGGACATGGGAGGAGACAGTGGATCTCGTCTGATTCTGTTATCAGACAAATTCTTGTACAGAGAAAAACCTAATAAATCCTGAGAAATAGGAAAGGGGGAAGATGCCTAGATTTTGTATGGGTAGCTGAACCTTCAAGTTGTTTAGCAGACTACAATACCTCTTGGAACATTATCTGAGTTTCCTTGTTCAATCTAGTGTGTGAATTGAACACAGAACCTTAGAATGAGAGAACAGCTTGGGTTGGAATGGACCTTGAAAAATCATATGATCCAAACTTTTGCAAGAAAGGAATCTTAGTTGAGATTATCTATCACCCTGCCCAATGACATCTTCAAACCTACAGTGATGGGGACTCTACCATGTCCCTAGGGAGTTTTTTTTTTTCCAGTGAATGGTTGTTTTCATTAACAAAATTCTGTCTTATTTAAAGATAAAACCTCTCCTGGTGCAATTTGTACCAGTTGGCCCTTGTAGTCTCTGTCACTCTTTGTGAAGATGAGAGCCTGCATTGTCTTTGTAGCCACCGTGTAAGTACTGGAATACCATGATAAGGTCCTCCCTGAACATTCTCTTCTCCACAAGAAAAGACCTAAAGACCTAACTCCTTCAGCCTTTACCCACAGGGCAGGGTCTCTAATCCTTTGATTATCTTGGTGGAAACATATCAAACTATTCACCCTACTAAACAATTCACACTTATATACTTTCTGAGCTCCTTAGGATTCTTATTTAATCACCGAGATAAAAGAGATTAATATCATCCCAGGATCAATTCAAAGGCTACAATGCTCATATCCTAAACAGACTTTTGAAACTGCTGATTTCTTGCTATATGCATGTACAAGGGAAATTCAGTCCAAATTACCATGATCCCCTAGATCCTCTCTCACTCCTTTCCACGTTCTTCTATTAAATGCCTTTTAATATTTTAATACCTCGTTGTTATGCTAAGTATCCACTATAAAACTAATCTATGATGTAATGTCTCAAAAATTGTTGCCTGAGAAGGGAGGAAGGAACAGGAAATTCATTAACAAGCAGAATAAGTAAAGAAAAAAAGTAAAATCTGTAAACAACGGTGCTGCCAAAGCAGTCATTGTAGCTGGAGCTCTCTAGCAATGAAAAAGATATGCCAAGAGATTTAAGAGAAGATAATCCCTTTTTTTGCAAAGGCAACAGAAGTTACTGAACAGAAAGTTGCTTGATAGATAATTCTAGACATATATACATAAATACATGTGTTCAAGAATATACATACATATATATATATATAGTGAGGAGCTATGAGATTGTATTGAAGAGAATTTGAAAATATTACACTTGAAGAGGTAAATCAATTTCATACATGCATTTTTTATAAGAAAGAGAAAAATGACTGAAACATTAGAACAAATAAAGCTCTTAATCTGAGCAGACTATTTTGGAGAGCTTGTGGAATTCATGGCTCGATTTACCTCACTACAACTATCCTGAGTATCAAAATATTGATTGTCTAGTCTAAACGAGCTGCCTTGGATATTCTTCTAGTAAATGGAGACAGGTACTTTAAGACAGGTGGCACAACTCACGTTTTAGAAATATATATGAATGCCATCCCCATTTCAAAATTCTTTTTGCAGAACATTGGGATTTTAAAAGCATTGCTTCAAATCCAAGCTATAATCTATGTCACATAATAGCAAATACTAAACATGTCAATTGAAGATCCCAATTCAGAACTCAATTCAAATATTTAATACTACAAAAAGTAGAGTTTAAAGTTAAAAAATATATATATATAGGATATTGCACTAAATTCCATTTAAATTGCTACCAGCTGAAAGCCTGATCAATACCAAGTCTAGAACCAGAAAAAATAAAGTATGATAACAATGAAAATGGAAAGATTGGTGGGTTCTGAAGAACAAAATGAAATAAAAATATGAGCAGATACTCTGGAACACTTAAAATACTTTGCAGTTGGTTAAAACAGTTAAAGTTTTTTGAGTATAATACCACTATTTATGCGTAATGGTGAAGTGTTATTACAAAAGACAGGAGTCTTTCATGAAGTTATTCCTACCTATGAGGTATTTTTGTCTCTGAACAGATGCAGAAATTAAGGACAAATACGACTTCCTACCAAAAAATGATAAAGAAAGATGGCATGGAAAATAACCCTCTAAATATTTTAACAGAGAAGGCAATGAAAGTTCCAAAGGACAATATAGTAGTCAGGAAAAGACTAAAACTGAGTTATTTGAAAGATTTGGAATAGAATAACTTGGTTGAGCTACTTCTAATTGCAGGGTAAGAAGGCTTGATTCGTGGTGTTGTCAGCAGTTCTGCTGTCATGATTATGAGACTGTGGGACCTAGTTCAATATATCATCATTCACTTAATTTTTTGAGTCTTTTGCTTCTATATTTTAGTTTCCTTCCTGACAGAGTACAAAGAAAAGTATGGACTGTAGGCAACTAAACTTTCCCTTGACAAGTAAAAAGGGCATATGTGTTGTATGGGGGACCTGAAAGGTACTCATGTTTTAAAATTTAGTTTGATTTTCCAGAATTTAATTGGCCTCTATGGACAATAAAACTTGTCACTGAGAGTTTTTGTTTTAGTTTTTTTCTTGTGGTTTTTTTTTCATAGACAAATAATTTATGAAAACTTGAAAGTTTTTCTAACTTTCTACCAAAAATTCAGATAAATTTCCTAACTAAAATTAAGCTATTTCAATACTCCAAAGATACCTAAGCCTGCTTCTTAAGGACCTTTCCCTGATGTGAGGTACCTAACTTATTTCTAATAACAAAGTGTCGATACCAAAAATGCTAAGGCATTCAGTGAATCAGTTGTATATAATCTCAACAAA
This sequence comes from Orthonyx spaldingii, assembly GCA_013397795.1. Classification (NCBI taxonomy): domain Eukaryota; kingdom Metazoa; phylum Chordata; class Aves; order Passeriformes; family Orthonychidae; genus Orthonyx; species Orthonyx spaldingii. Next base: position 652,167 of record VZTJ01005116.1, on the reverse strand, counting down.
ATGCAGAAATTGACAAAGGTCTATTCCAGTTATGTTACAGGGAAATTCTGCTTAACTCCATATGAGAAAAAAATCTATTTTTTTATTAAAATGTGTAGGAGTACCCCATAAGAAAATACATGGATTGAATGATTAGTTTTATATTAACACTAACCATATTAAAAAAAAAAAAAAAAGAGATAGAAATGAGGCCATAAAACACATCCTGGTGAGTACAGTAACAAAAATGTCCTGCAAATAAATTGAGGCACAGCAGGAAGGACTCTGTGCATAAGCAGCAGGCTCCTAAAATTGATCATCTGTCTTGCTGAAAGTTAATGGAGCTCTCTCAATATAGAAACAATATAGTCAATCATGCTTCGTAGTATAATTAACTACTGACTAAAGTTGGAATGAATTGAAAATATTTCATGGGTATGGCAGAAAGACTAGCAGAGTTGATGATCTTCCTGGTTCTGTAATACCAGTGGGGGATGTTGAATGTCTAGTGAGGTACTGTGTACCTATGACGGGTACAGTGCTAAATTATTTTTACACTGCTATGGAATATGAAAATGTAATCCTGCCTTTTCATATAGTGATACTACTGACTGGAGTTTCAAACCATATATTATGACATGGATGTTTATAAAATCCACATCTGAATTTTCGTTGTGTTACTTAGCCATGATGAGGAAATATAATCTGTCAGGAGTGCCATTGAAATTATTGATAGTCTATCTCCTGATAATTTAGAAACACAGGCGTCAGCATGTCTGCCAAAAATCAAACAACAGGTTATAATAATGAGCTGAATTTGAACCATAGAATATTCTGAGTTGGAAGGGCCCCACAAGGCTCATCGAATCCAAGTCTTCAATGAATGGCCTGTACGGCAATCAGATCCACAACCTCGGAATTATTAGCACTATGTCTAACAAAGTGAACTGTTCTCAGGGTCGTAAAGTTAGAGGCAAATTTAAAAAATAATCTAAGAAAGAGAATGTTAAACTACTATGATGACACATGCAAAGAAACGGAACTTCATCCTGGAGGCATCAAGTGCCAGTGAAAGATGCATCAAGTCCAGCAGGAGTGTAAAGTCACTGCTTTCTGTAGGTGTAGGCACATGCAGAAAAGATGTCTCAGTGCTGTTAAGTGGATGAAAGCCAGGATGAAACTGATTACATAAATTATATCTGCTTTTTTCTAACTAAGCTATAGTTGAGTGTTAACTACTTTTGAGTCACCTTTGTTAATAACTGTAGTTTTGGAAATTGCATAACAAATTTCCAGGATTATCTCTTACTTCCCTTGGATTAGGTGAACCATGTTTCCTAGGGATCAGAAGATATATAATTTTCTTTTATTTTATTTTTTAGTAGCATGGGACAATATTGTGAAGAATAAGAGTCTTGAAATAGTGATAATTTATTATCACTATTTTCATTATATTAAAATATCAGAGGACAAGGACAGCCAATAGACAAGAAAGCAAAAGCCTGGATCAGTTTCCTCAGTTTCAGTGATTAATAGCAGAGATGATGACACAAATATCAGTTAAAAATATTGTGCTTTAGGAAGAGTTAAAAAGGCCAGCTCAGAGGCAATGGTGGTAATACACTTGCAGAATGTTAAGCCTTAATCAGGAACCAATACTGTGTTACTTTGCTTTGGATTTCAAGGCATTAAGGTCAGACTTACATTCTCTTGGTAAGAAGATAAGAAAGAATTAGAAAATTCTACTGTAACATGATGTACATACCTTCCTTATAGTGGTATAGAAACATAAGTTATGTGTTAAGTATCAGCATTGTGAGGGGTATTGATTGATTAGCCATGAAAACGTGAGAGTGAAATTTACTGAAGTAGTTAAATGTCTTTTCTGAGATATTATTTCTTGCTATAGAAAAAATGAGTGATCTATCTTCTTACTGCATATGCCCATGACTGAAGCAGGAGAATATATTTATTTTGTATTATCAACTAATTACAGATATGCACCATAGCTTTACAATAAGAAAAAAACCACAATGGGAGAAAAACCTTATCAGCTAGCAGACTGCGCTGCAAAAGACTTGAAGAGCTCAAAAGCAAATATAAGCTAAGTTGAATAAGATATGATACAGAAGTCTGGTTTTGACATATAAAGATTATATTGGATGCAGCCATCTTCATTTTCAGAATGAAATACCTTAGACAGAATATTTAAGAAAGCAGGTATCTGAAGACATAACATCATCTACAAAGTTGAACACAGCATTACAGATAATGTTATCTATAGTTTTTTTTTTCTAGAACAGTATTAATTCAGCTGTTTCAATTATTGTGTCCTACAGAGTTCCCAATGGAAAGGAAAATTTAAGTCACNGTATATATATATATATATATTTAAGTTATAGACACTTACAGATCCATAAAAAATGGTACAGACCCTGAAAAGTCACACTTCTTAGATTACCACTTCATAAAGCATTCTATTTTGTATGACTTCAAGAAAAGACAGCATTACACAATTAAAACCTAAAAATGTCTAATTCAATTTCGGAATCTTAGAGAAATCATCTAGAATGCATCATTAAGTCAGATTTTAATCTTGGACTAAGGTTTATTTTAGAGACAGTTAATAGGCAATGGAAATTTTATTATTGACAAGGAAAATTGCTTGATAGTGTATGAAAACTATTTATTTTTGAGACAGTATAAGTTTTATTGCATATAGTTAAGAAGAAATAAATATATTATAGTTTTTATCAGTTTTCTTATTCATTCATTCCTTCTGGACCTTGAGACACATATTCTTCCAAGGACTTCTTGGATATTAAATTCCTCGACCAACATGGAACTGTAAATCAAAGCACACAAAAGTTATCTAAGGACATAAGGAAGGCATAGCTCTCTGAGAAGACATGAGGGAGGGAATTCCTAATTTTTAAAGTCCTTTTCTTGACTTCAAAAAGAAAAGGAGGAAAACCAACCCCAACAACTTTATGTATTAATAAATGACATTTGACTGTTTAAGACTGTCACCAAAAAAAAATTAAGTTTCCAATTAAAAAATGAGGTCTGAAAATTATAAAAACATTTTCTGTAGTTTTTCATTAATTTTATTCATTGTTAAAGTAAAAATTGTAGGTCATGAACCTGAAGGTCAAAACTCACAAACTGAAAAGGTGCTGGTTTCTTTTTTTTCCCCACAGTAACTTGTGTTTCCTGTTCAAATGGCCTTGTGCAGTACTTGCTGAAATCACAAAGGGTTTTTTCATTGATTTCACTAAAGAATGTTTGGGCCTTGAATCAGAATAAGAAGTAAATATGACAGTATATTATAGGAAGAATCATTGTATGAAAAAAAATAAGGAAAGAAAAGCTTTTTCTGTCAAGGTAGAGCACAGGAAATTGTAAAGCTTCTTTTAGAAAGAAGCAGTGCTTAATTTGCCTTTCTCTTTAATTTTCTTCTGTTCATACAAGCATATTTCATATGCTCCCTCAGTCTGCATAGGTGTACTACAAGACTAATTATGTCCTTGTATTAAATATCCTAAAAAAACATATGATGAACTTAAATATATAAATACTAATACATATCTTATTATGAATACTGTTTATGTCATATTTTGCCCTGAAGTGTAGAACTGCAGTCATACAGATTTCTAGGTCATTTAAATATGCCATTCCAGCAATTATTATAAGTTCATTTTCACTACCCTTGAGGCAGTGATTCCTCTCAATTCAACACCAGCTCTTTTTTTTTAATGTTTTAAGGTACTCAATTTGCATTAGAATTGTTAAAAGGGTCTAGAAAATTATTCAGAAGTATATAAGGGACAGTATAATGTTTTTAAAACCTTCTATACAAAAGGCAACTAAAGCATGCCAAGCTTTAAAGTCTGAGTGACAGTGGAGTAATGAATATTGAGTAGGTAACAGAAGGTCTCTATCACAGGGAAAGGAGTGTTATGGTTTAACCCCAGCCAGAAATTAAGCACCACATAGCTATACCCTTATTCTTCTCTGGTGGGATGGAGAAGAGAATCAGAAGGATAAAAGTTAAAATACTTGTGGGTTGAGATAAAAACAATGTAACAAATAAAGCAAAAGCCACCCACACAAGCAAAGCAGGACAAGGAATTCATTCACCACTTCCCACAGGCAGACAGGTGTTTAGAGACGTCTAGAAAGCCAGGCTCCATCAAAAGTAACAGTGACTTGGGAAGACAAACAACCTCACTTCTTCCTCCTTCTTCACCCAGCTTTTTTNGGATGGAGAAGAGAATCAGAAGGATAAAAGTTAAAATACTTGTGGGTTGAGATAAAAACAATGTAACAAATAAAGCAAAAGCCACCCACACAAGCAAAGCAGGACAAGGAATTCATTCACCACTTCCCACAGGCAGACAGGTGTTTAGAGACGTCTAGAAAGCCAGGCTCCATCAAAAGTAACAGTGACTTGGGAAGACAAACAACCTCACTTCTTCCTCCTTCTTCACCCAGCTTTTTTTGTTGAGCATGATGCCATATGCTGTGAGATATCCCTTGGGTGAGCTAGGGTCAGCTGTTCCTGCCGTGTTCCCTCCCAAACAATTGTACCCCTACATCTTCTTGACTGGTGGTGTGGGATGAAAGGCAGAAAAGGACTTGAGTCTGTGTAAGCACTTCTCAGCAATGGCTAAAGCATTCCTGAATTATCAACACTGTTTACAACACAAATTCAAAACATAGCCCCATACCAGCTACTGTGAAGAAAATTAATTCTACAGCAGTCAAAACCAGGACAAGGTTTTCCTAGAGAACTGCTTTTTTCATCTTACAGTAAAATGCCATTGGAGGGTAAATGAGCTGTGGAAGCAACCACAGATTCTTGAATCTACTTAAGTGCAAAATGAGCTCTACTTGCTAACAGTGGATTTACATGATTCATTTGAGGTGTTCAGTTAATATCTTTTAAAGATTAATATCACAAACAAATTAGGTCTGCTATAAACAGCTGTCATTGCATTACAAATCTAGACACAACAGACTTTATGAAGTCAAATTAATTCATTAATTACTGTTCATTTCTAAGTGCATGAATACAGCATGCAAAATGCATGGTTACAGTATAGAAATTCTGTCAAGTGTAATTTTTAATATAATTGTCTTTTTCATCATAAGCAGCTATTTATGAAATTATCGTAAGCTTCCTCCAAAATGTAGGACTGGCTAAGCAATCTAGTCACACATCTTGGCAGGAAGAATGAATATGGTGTTCAGCCTTCATATTTATTCCTCAAAGAACACCTATGACACTATAATGGATATATCCCTCACCATGCCCTGACTTGAAATGCAAAAATAATTAATTTGGAAAAAAAAAGTCAATTAACACAAATGAAATTCAGACAAAACAGACTGTAGCCTATAGGTGGCAAATCACTGCAACTGTGAAGGAAATGAGAAAAGAAAAGTGATATACAGCTGTTCAAGACAGGTCATTTTGTAAACAGATAAGGCCAGAACTCAGCATCTTCTCTCTATTGCAACAGATGTTCTACTGTTAGAAAAAGGCATTTAAGTGTAACAAGCTGTATGCACTCACAGTTGAATAGAAGGAGAGAGTTCTAAGGGTTTGGGTTAGTTTTCAGACGTAGGCCTCTCATGACAGCTGAGTCACCATACAGTATACAAGATTTCTGTATGACTAACTGTAATGGCACAGGACCAGAGGAAATCTGAGACTGCAAATTGGCAGCTAGGGGACACCCTGTAGCATATACAGTTCATTAGATGCCTACGTTTAGGTGACTGAATCACACTGTGGTATCCAACAATCTCTGTGACAAGAGATACTGTTTTTTCCAGTAGAGAATAATACAAGAGAAGGTCTCTCCATGTGGAGTGGAACAGGTTTCCTGACAGGAAAAGAAGAAACTGAACATGGTGTGTGATTATTCACTCAGCGAAACAACTCTCCCTGCCTTATGTTAAGAATTTGGAAAGCAAGAAGTTTGTTTCCCCTGGGTGTTACCAGGGCCTCTGTGGTGTTGTGTACTGTACTAAGGAAGAGAGAGAGAGCAGATACATAAGAACTTCACACAGAGAGACACCAGAACATTGACACACTCTTTGTCATAGGCAAACTCTACTATGTACTTCATCACTCAATAAGTTGAAAGTTCTTTCATTTTACATAATGTTTCTATGCAACAATATTCTTATTCTTCTGTGGTCAAGAAATTAGTTAAACCAGCCTTGACAACTAGTCATTCCACTTGAACATAAATTGAGCATTCTAACATAGAGGGAAAGAGTGTGACTGTTTTTTCATTCGCGTACGTGTATACGTGTGTATATATATATATATGAGAATTTTCTTAATTTAAAAGCTTTGTTTTCTTTTCCAATTCTAACAGGTAAAAAGTAAATCATTCTAAAATATTTTCCATTGAAGTAAGTGTCTGATGTAGAATGTCTGGCAGCAAAATGTTATTAGCATCAATAGAAAAATGAAACACCCAAACCTACTCTATTTAAAGATCATCAGTATAATATGTTCCTTTGCTTCCTTCTATCCTACTTCACAATTATTTTGCTACTTTTTTTCATGTTATTCTGTCTGTATTTGAAATGTATTCATTCCTATTCTGTGCATTTACCGCATTCTCCTTTTGTCATCTGTATACAGCTCTTCAATACAAAACCAGGGTTATATCATGCCCATACCATGTTGCTGCCAGCTGGCTCAGTAGGTTCAAAGACCAGCTTCAAAGGACTAAGGAGGGTTTTTTATTTTGAAGCACTTTCAGATTCTTTCATTGGAACAGAAACACAGTAGGGTACCTCTACTTGCAAAACAGACAGATACTGAATATACAGAATTGTGTCTGCAGACACACTGGGCCTTGTGCAATTTTTGTATGTATGTAACTGTTGACTTAAGCAGAAATTTTCCTGAATGTGCTAAGTGTATGTGAAAGTATATTCCAGTCCAGTGAGCTTATGAAGCACTAAGGAAAGAAATGCAGGTGTATAATATTCTTGCACCTGATTATTTCTGTCTTTTTCTTAATTTTCTCTCTTTTCCCCCTTTGTTATCTTCTCTCCCCTCTCCATGATCACTGTGGTTAAGCAAAGTTTTATTTAGGTTTTTTGTAATTGCAGCTCAACAAGAGTTTCTCCTTCCAATAAGAAGATTTGTCTGGATTCAGCCTTCACTCTCATACTACTCTGTGACAATAAGGATTATTAATGACATTTCTTCAGGAAGTCTTGATCCAAGCCTGCCATCTTGACCAATCAATCATGAAAGAAATATTTTAAGGGGAAATAAGTTCTGAGTATACATTAATTTAGGAAGAGTACTTTGATCAATACTCATTTCAGACATTTCACACTGAAATTATATCATGGGAAAACAGATTTTGATATTTTTCTCCCAGAAAACTTGCATGAACCTGATACTTTAATATAACTGGTTGTATAAAACCAAATGACTTGAACTGCTCTCTGATCTCTGCTGATAGCTAGAATAGCTAGATGCTTAGAAGAGCTTTAGTAATAACATAGATGTAGCCATTATTTCCAGTCCCCATCAGTAAGAGATGGGTTTCCAACCCTCCAGCTTCATTTAGACCTTTGTACTTAACTTCAGTCAATTTATATTTTTGATATGAATTTCCTAATCCCTTCCTAAACCATCTTATACTTCTCAGGAACCAAAAACCTCCTGTGATCGTAAATTATGCAAATTAAGTATGCATTGTGAGAAAAATTTTTGTGTTTGTTCACTCTCTTATTTTAATATTTTCTGATTATTCTATTTGAACTAATGCACTATAATTTCTTGCACTATCGAAAAAAACAGACATGCTTTATTCACCTTTTCCACATTTTTTCAGGTGAATATGTTGTAAAGTAACATAAATCTGAGTCACGATTCATTATCTTGAGAAGAAACACAAAAGCCTTTGCCTCTATGATGGAAGAATTGTAGAACCACCTCTGTGGCCAGGAGCAGATTCTGGATATAAATATACCTCAATATTCTTATATGATAATACTTATGATCCATGCACAACATTGGGTGGAAGGGATTATTCAGATACCAAATCAAGTTTAACACTTCATTGAATGTAAGAATGGTGTAAGACAGGGAACAGACACAATCACTTAGATGAGAAAGATGTTTTCATTTCATGGTAAAGCTGAAAAATAATATTAACACTTTATTTCAAATATCAGGTATTTTTCTCACCTCTAATTTATGAAAATAAGCTTTTTGAGTATTTCATTAGTCTTTGTTTTGGGAACTAAGATCATCCAGTAAATTTCTTTAATATGGAGTAGTTACTAGTCTTGTGGACAGCCTGATAATGATATTATCATTATAGAGGCTCAGCAACTTCATTGCTGCGGTAAAGCATCAATGCTTTACTCCAGAACCATATTTCATGTGTCTGGCTTTAGGTAAAGTGTTGTTATTGGGGTTTGGATAGACAAAGTTTTTTGTTAGATTTAAAGATTTGTGGTTTTTTTTCCTTTAAAAACACATTTATTATGAAATGGGTAATGTATAGCTCAGCATGCCATTTCTCGGCAAAAATATGTTTTGAAAAAGAAAACTAAGCAGAACCAGTGCATTTTGAAGCTATTTTGTTCATTCTGTATTTCTGTAGTAGTGGTAGTAAAAAATAATGTACTGAGTTTTGAAGGGAAATATAGAGTACTGGTGTTGATTTTTCATATATCATATTTATTCCTATTTACTTTTATTCCTTCTGTAATGAAGTCTGGTTACAATAATTTAAACTATATAGCATCTCCACAAATTTGGACACCACTTCAGAACTGCTCTATTTTGAGTTAATTGATTGCAGCCCCAAAAGCCACATCATTAGCAAAGTATGGCTAATCATGGCTCCACAATCACCTTTTCAGATACAAACAGGGTTGGATGAGCCGCCCTAATGTCTGTAACTGAAGACACATGCTTTCTTACAGACACCTCAGCTGTGGAGCTTTACCAGCCGTGTGATTTGTTCTAAATACAATACTGCAAAGCACTTCAGGACTCACACGACTGTGTCTTGAAGTGCTGTTATGGATTTACTGCTCCTCATAATTTATTTACACAAGGAGAAAACATATTCTAGTTTAATATCACTCCTTCTCCTCGTGTACATAACTTCACATTCACACTATACTGGCAGATCCACAAATGTGTATGTCCATATTAAAAATTGGTAACAGTCAGCTTTGGTAGAAGCAAACATATTGTGACATCAGCTACAACAGTCATAATTCACAGCTCAGTTGCATTCCAGAGGCTATAAAACAATGATTTTTTTATTCCATTTCACCTAAACTAACTTGTTTCAGTGATTTTACTGTGATGCATACACATGTGCGCGCACGCACACACACACACACACACACACAGAGCTGGGTTTCCAGAGCAAGATTTTTGCTGGCAGAGGGACTTCAGGGGTGACTTCTGTGAAAAGACACCAGAAGCATCCCCCACACAGAGCTGGGTTTCCAGAGCAAGATTTTTGCTGGCAGAGGGACTTCAGGGGTGACTTCTGTGAAAAGACACCAGAAGCTTCCCCCACACCAGGTAAAGCTGGTTCCAGCTGCCTCCAGGACAGATCTGCTGCTGGTGAGAGCTGAGACAATCAATGACTTTGGTAGCACTCATGTGGCAACATATTTAAGAAAATGTAAAAAATGTTTTGCAACAGCAGCTGGAAAGAAGAACAAGAATATGTGAAACAGACCTGCAGACACTAAGGTCAGGGAAAAAGGACAGGGAGAAGGTGCTGCAGGCATCAGAGCAGAGATTCCTCTGCAGCCTGTGGTGAAGACTATGGCAAAGCAGGCTGTCCCCTGCAGTCCATGGAGTTTCATGATGTAGCAAATATCTACCCTGCAGTTCATGGATGATTCCGCTCTAGAGCAGGAGGGTGTGCCTGAAGAAGGCTGTGACCCCATGGAGAATGTGTGCTGAAACACACTCTTGGCAGGACTTGCTGCTCTGTGGACAGGATATCATGTTGCTGTAGATTTTCTGTCAGGACTTGTGATACTTGTTGGGGGCCCATACTGGATCAGAGAACTCCTGACGGACTAGTTTAGTCAAAATTTGACTCCTTTCTAGACTCAGAAAATAATAAAATCAATGGAATCTTGGTATCTAAGTTCAATTTTGGGAAAGATAAAACCTAGGTGAGTTACTAAGTTTCATGTTGTTACCTCCTTATGTCTTCTTCTTTTAGGATCTGTATCTTCTGATAGAACCAGCTCACTTTCAGTGTAACACCCATTTAAATTACAAGCCAAAACCCCAACAATCCACAAGAAATTGTTGTTACCACTGATATAAAACATTTTCTTTTGAGCTAGTCAGGAAGAGACAAAATACTCTCAGTTTGCTTCCCCATGTTTTCACCAGGCTTTATATACCTAAAAGTATTGAACATTGGCTGAATAGCAGAGTTTCATTCCTCAGCAAGCCTCAAATTCAAACACTTGATTGCTTTTCAAAAACATAAGGTTTTATCTCAGAAGAAAAAGTGTTTTATTGGTACTCCTCAAAGATGCAAATACCAAACTAATCAAAAAACTATCTTTCTATAAGTTGTCCATAGGATTTATTATAGAAATATTTCTGACTTTTTTTACAATTGTTTGAAATTTAATTCAGTTCCATTTCTTTTATTTTTCTTACATTTTAGTGTTATTCTTTCCTTTTTCTCTTCCTGATTCAGAGTTCAATAGAAATGAGAATGTCTTGGATTTATTTTTATTTTGTTGTAATTACTGACAAATTTTCTTGAGCTTGTTCTACATATTTTGTAAAACTTTAAAGCAGCAATGATACAGTTCCATTGTTGCTTTCATTTGCTTCTTGTCCTAAACTGAAGAATTTTGAAAAGTCAGTGGTAAATCAGAGGGAAAAAATAAGAGGAAAAAGCACAATCAAAAGACAATCAATTTTATTTTTAAATGAAATCTTGTGAAATTTAAAATATTTTGCATGAAGCATTTTCAACAGTGAAAAAACCCTAAAACATATAAACCTGGTTGTGGTATGTTTGAATATATCATTAACTATGTTACAGAAAGAGAAATATATTGAATTTATTAATATCAAACAGATTTGGGAAGACAAAGCATAACAAAATTAAAAATTCTTAATCATAATTCAGATTAATAATTTGCTTTTGAAGTTTCATCATATTTTCTTTCAATATTGCCTGTTCTCACAGTTTTATCACCTTGTAAATCTCCTTCCCAATAGGCTCAGGGGGGTAGTAAAGTGCACAATGTCCAGTACAATATCCATACTTGCTCAAGGCAAATCCATCTAATTCAGCATGTAATCTCTGAAGGTGACAATACACAGATGTCTGCAGTGGGTACTTTTGATGTTGAGAGACTGGTTTTGTACATCCTTAACAAGAAGGCTAAGGGAGATCTTATGGATGTCTGCACGGCGTGATACAAAGGGCACCTTTTTGCAAGGCACACAATAACAGGACAAAAAGTAGTGAATACTATTTGGAACATGAAGAATTTCAATCAGATAGAAAGTAAAGATTTCTTTGTTTCTTCACTGCGTTATTGAGGTTTTTTATTTGGTTGGGTTTTTAATCACAGGGATGCTTAAGCAGCAGGCGTGAGCTTGTCTACAAAGATTGTGACAAAGTCTTGGGTTATCTGGTCTGATAAAAACTGCTTCAAATGGGGGAATTGGACTAGAGGATCTCTAGGGGTCCCTTTCAACATAAATTCTTCTATGACCTACAAATCTGTGGTTATTCCAGAAGTTGTACAGATCTGTACTTAGTGATGAAGAACCACTTAATTTCACTCCAGCTTTTCACCTAACAGTTTCATCTCAAGCCCCTAGATTTTTTGTTGTAATAAACAACCCATATTAACATCTTCTGTAATTTCTAGTATCTTTCTAAGTTATGTTTATTCTAAATATTGAACCATCTTGAATTACTGAATTGTTCATCACACGGAAGGAAGTTCTCTTTGATCATTTTTTGCCATTAAATGCTTTTTCCTTCTCATATGCCTTGTTTTTAAGTGGAAGGGTATTAGAGGTAGACACAGTTTGTAAGGTGTAGGTGCTACTCCCAGTCTACTCTTTGCAATAAATGCATCTCTTCGTTGTCCGTTGCTTCAGGGAGAGATAACTTCACTGACTTTTTCTTTCCCCTTTTCATTATTTTTTCTTTAAAATTAAAATAATATTGAATAACATATTTGTATGTGCAATTTCTTATTTTATTTTCATGCATCCTTAATTTTAATTTTACTTAAAGCCAGTTTAAGTTACTGATAACATTGTTTCATCTATCAAATTTTTTCTGATGTTAATGCACTTTTGTTTCCTTTCTTTTTACAACTTTTAGAATGCGTTTTGTAAACTCATGTAGCCAGAAAAATGTGAGTTCTGCTCTTGGCATTCAACTCTGAAGGAAAAAAATTGCTTTTCATTCTTCTTTTACGTGCATGTTAACACCCACACAACATTGTGGCAGCAAATGTTAGGTACATCTTAAGTTCAATCTGTCTCTTTCTTGTATTTTTAAGTGTTTATTTTCAGCAGACTTCTATTATTCTGCCTTGACAGACAGTTTTTCTTGAACTTTTCTCTGTTAGTTTCATCAATAGAAATATCACCTTCATCCTTTTGAAATGTGTGTTACCTACTCACCCTTATACATCAGGATTTCTTTTCCTGTCTTGAATGTTTTATTATCTTTTGGTTCAAGTCAAGATCTTTTCCAGGTCTAGTTAGGAGGTTGTTTAGATACCTGTATTCCGTAGATTAATAAGCAAATCATAAAAAATTATAAATCTGACAGAAAATACCTACTGTCTATATTTGTTCAAGGTGAACCTAGCCTGAAGAAATGTTCCTGCCATTACTGAAACTCTTCTATGAACTATGAATACATTTGTGAAATTTATCCCTCAATCTTTTTTACTCAGAAATTATTAGTGACATAGAACTATGCCCAACACTTTTTTAGTTACAACCAATTAAGAGCAGGTTTGTTTTGCTGATTGGACGAAGAATTAGTATTATGTGCTACTGTGTGCCAGATGTCAAAGGTACAGAACCAGTAAGATCTTTGTGTTGCACTAGACTATTAAGAAGTAGTGTGCAGCAATGGAAACATGTCTCAGTCACATAGATTAGCCACTTGGCAAAGGGAACTGTGGATCATTCAAATTATTCTGTCATTGATTATGTCAGTTGCTTTCTCTTTTTTCATAGATTCTCTGAAAATACAGCTATAAAGAAAAAGCAAATTAACAAATACTTTTTCAGAACTTCCTAAAATAACAACATTCCCAAGAATCAGTTGTTTCATTCATTCCAAAATGAAATGAAAAAGTGTCAACAGACAAAGTGGTTGTTGATTGTTATGAAGATGACAGAATCATCTGTTCTTATGAAGAAAGAGCATCAGAGATCAGAGATGTCAGGGATGACAGGGGCTGAAGACATATAGAGGTGAAAATTTAGTGCCCTTTCATTGTGAACCAGAACATTGATGCAAAGCCTGTTGCTCTAAAATGTTTCAGTGTAAGTAGATAAAACAGGCCTAACAGAGATGATTAATTAGATCTATTTAAATGTGGAGACATACAATCAGCTGGGGGAAACTAATACTTCATAATGAGATGAACCTGAATATTTTAGATTTGGACTCAGCTATCTATATGAACAAGGTACCTGTATGCATCTGGTCAGCAAATGCTCATTATAATTTGACTGAATTTAGAATTGAATGGAAAAAGATCATAGAATGGTTTGGATTGGAAAGGACCTTAAAGATCACCTACTTCCAACTTTCTTGCTGTGGACAGGGATGTCATTCACTAGATCAGGTTGCTCAAGTGCCCCATTCAACCTGGCCTTGAACCCTTCCAGGGGTGGGGCATCCACAACCTCTCTGGGCAAGCTGTTCCAGTGCCTCACTACCTACACAGTAAAGAATTTCCCCCTAACATCTTTTTCCAGTTTGAAACCATTTCCCATTGTACTATCACTATCTTTCCAAGTAAAATGTCCCTCTCTCTCCTTTTTGTAATCCCCCTTTAAGTACTGAAAGGTTTCAGCGAGGTCTCCTCAAAACCTTTTCATCTCCAGGCTGAACAACCACAACTATCTCAGCCTCTCTTCATAGGAGAGGTGCTCCATCCCTCTGATCATCTTCATGGCCTTCCTCTGAACCCCTGGTCAGAGACTGAAGTAGTTCATGCCTCAAACATTGATATAAGTTTTGTTCGTTAGAACAAAGATGTCTCCCTGAAGACTGGAACTTTGGACTGTAAGTCAAACTACTGAGATTAGATAAAGGGAAAAACCTTTGTTCAATCATCTCAGGCTGAGGGGAAGGTATGCATCCACCAGCTGCACTGAGACAATGAGTCCTGGCTGAGTTTGGGGTGGGAGGGAAAGAACACAGCTCACAGAAGCCAGGCTTACAAACTCCCCCTTCAACCGGATGTGGTGGGGGAGAGGAGATTTTTGGGTGCCAGAGGCACTGAACACCATCCTCTGTTATGCAAACTGGCCCAGCTGTGGTACTCCAACCCCACAGGCCCCATCCACAGGACACTCACATGAGAAGCAGCTGAGGGGGTGTCCTGTGCCATCAAAGACCCCCAAAGTGCCCCCCAGAAGCCTTGCACCACAGAATTGCATGTGATGCAACAGCTCCAAGGTCTGTTGCAAAGAGACACTGACAAAATCCCCCCTCCCAGGGGGACAGGCCTGGACATGCCACCTGCCATGAGGGTATATTAACCCGAGGCATCCTATGCTTTTGGGGGGACTTTCACCATCAAGAACACTGGCTGGAAAGGATCAATGGAGCAGTGTTGGGATCCATGGAGTGGTGATATTTTCCTTATTCTGTCTCTGTCATCCTCTTTCTATCCCCCTCACCTATTGCTTTTCTTTCTTTGACTCTCTTTCTCTCTCTCTGTCTCTCTCATACTTACTATCAAATAAAACCTGTACTATTGACTGGCATGTGGTCTTGTTTGCACCTTAATTTGGGCAGAGGTATTTCTAAGAACCTTAATAATAATTGGATCATGACACCCACTCCACGTCCTTTCTGTGCTGTGGACTCCAGAGCTGGATGCACTACTTCAGGCAGGGTCTGATGAGAAGATAGGGACAATCATCTCCCTTGACCAATCGGTCACGCTTCTTTTGATGTGATATCCTTTGATATTGTAAGACGGAATATTATCTCTGTTAGTAGTAAACTACGAAATTAGCAAACATGAGTTCTTTTTTGTGTTCAAAATATCATAATTTGATCATATGTAAAGCACCTCTTCAGGGAGCATCTGGATGATGCTTTCAGTCATACAGTTTAATTTTAAGTAGTCCTGCAAGGAACAGGGAGTTGTGATCCTTATGGGTCCCTTCAAACTTGAGATATTTGATGATTTATCTCCTCTGATGTGTGCATCATATTTCACCTACTGTCATAGAGACTGATCAAATAGTAGTCTGTGGGCAGGATGATAGGGTCTGACTGAAATTTTTCTAAAGAAAATTACTATATTGACAATATTTTTTCAGGTAAAGGAGTTCCTAAATTATGTGCGGGTTTTTCCATATAAAATAGTTATTTTCTACATGTCTACACTGTCAATGATTAAGGTTTTACTTCAAGGAGTCCCAGACTGAGCTGTGAATTCTAGCTCATATTCTACCAAATAACAACTGTAAGTGCAAGATAGTACCCAGCAACACTTAAGATTTTTTTTTCAGCCTACTCATTTTCTAATTCAAAGTTTCTGAAAAGGTCTGCAGTTTAGCTAATAGTTTCTTGGGGGGTTTTGTTTTGTTTTGGGGGTTTTTTTGTTTGTGATTTTTTTTTTTAATTGATGTTTGTTTCTATGTATTATGAAATAAGTTATAAAACCTGACTTAAAGTATATTTTCAGGTGGAAATACCACTCAAATACTGTTGGGGAATGTTATACAGAAGACACATATGTTCTTGGTTTTATTGACAGTTTCAGATGGTCCCTAGAACATTCTCTTCATTGGACTGAAACTAGGACATGCTTCAGAAGGAAAAGGCTGACATCCTCCTCACAGAAATGTAAGTATGTATTATACTTAATGAACTGTTCCTGAAGATAGAACTGAGATCCTAGACTGATTTTGAGAGTTTAAATTATGAGAGTATAGAGATATACAAGGATAAAACATAAATTTATGATAAAAATAACAGTATAGGTTTTTTTCCTTTACCACCTGAAGATAATTTAAAAAAACCAAAAAACCCTATACTGAAATCTTAACAGATTCTTAAACATATATTAATAAAAATTAATAATAATAGATTTTATTTTCTCCAGTCTTTTGCAAATGTAATGTCTTGCTACTACTATATTTTTCTTTTAAAATACACTATGTGTTTACTCACTCATATTGCTCCTTCAGTTGATAACTATATTTTCAGGGTTAGCACTATTATATTTACTATCATTTCTGTATTTGTAATGGATTCCTGTTTTAAAACAATTTACAATGTTAATTAAGTTCTAGAGGATGTTTTTAATGTTCTGTTGTGCTTGAATAGAAATTTTGCATTTGCATAGGTCTAGTTTTTGACTTGTCCCAATTTAGCAAAAACCCTTATTTTAAAATACAAAATGGAAAACTAAGACACTATTCTATTTAAGATTACATTTCACACCAAGAATTTATCTTCAGATAAGTTAATGAGAAGCTATATAATATAATCCTGAGATACTAATTAACGACACAAAACTTTGCTAGAATCATGTCCTAAATACTTATTTCCCCCCAAAAAATAGATGATAGTCATTGATTTTTTCACCTTTTAATTATTTAGTATAGTATGTTCACTGTTTGGTAAATTGCAAGAAATATTTTGGGTATTTTGTATTGAAGTAGACATTATTAAATTGCTAGACTGGTTAGTTGGTTAGTTTTTCTGGTTTCTGGAGTACCATCAACATTTGCAACTAGTATAATCTAAATGTAATTTAATGGGAATGTTAGGCCTAAGATATCCCTTGACTTGTACAGAAAAATATTTTACTTTTACATCTTAATGTTCTGTATTTGATTCTTTTACTGGTAAATATGTATTACCAACTTGCTTAGTTGAAGAAAAAAAAATGCAATAGCTTTTCCTCTAAGATTTTACAATCAGTCTGCATTCTTTAGTTGTTGTGCATCATCACCCATAAATAATGTTCCCATAGACAGGACTACAATTGCATTTCTTCAAATTATCCCCTAAGGCTACAATTCTCAAAACTGACTTTGCTTCGGACTGAAGTAATCCTGAAGGAAGTACAGAGTAATACAGCAAGTTGACTCCAAATAAGAATCACAGAATCTTAGAATGTTTTTTTCTTTCTGATTTTTGTTTGCAAATGAACTGATTTCTTTATGATTAAATATTCACTGAGTAATATTCCTGAGTGATTTTCCATGCAAGGAATATTGAAAAAAGCTTGCTTTTAAAATCACTAGCCAAGGTTATGTGTATGTTACCATTCCCCATGACTAAATGACTTTGAAAATATTCAAAGGAGAAGAAAAATGGATATTGAGTAGCAACAATTTTGGCCTGATTGTCCTTAGTGTCCAATAAGAGTAAGATGGGTAACAACTCAGGCAAATATTAAGGAACATAATTATAGGCAAATTGATAGAGCAGCTGTCCTATTATAAATGTAAATAAATAACATTTCACAGGATTCAGTTAATACTATGTGAAAATATTTGGAAAAGAAGGGATTTTGCTAAATTTGGACAAGTCACAAATTAGGCCTGTGCAAAAGCAAAATTTCTTTTCAAACACCACAGAACATAAAAACAACAGATGTGAGTATTTGAAATAGTCTAACATACAATATTATATAGATGTAATAAGAGGTAGAACTAGTCCACTAGTGCAGCACCTTCTTGTGTACCCAGCTTAAATTGGATATATGTAAAGCAAATCACCTGAAAGAAATGGCCTTACACCAAAACTTTCTCAGCAGGGAATGATTTGCAGAATAATCATTCACACTACGAGATGTCTAAACAGATGTGTAAAGTCACAAAAACTCTGTAAATCTTTGTTACAAAGTTCATCCACTGTTGAATGAAATACCCATGAGAACTATATTTTGTCTTTTTTTTTTTAAATCTTTTGTTTTTGCTTCCAGGCATAAACTTAATTCCTAACAGTTTAGTGTTCCTGTATCTGCAAAATTAAGCTAATACACCACCTGGAAAACTATTGTGAAGGTTGCTTGGATAATTTTCATACTTTGAAATTGCAATATGCTAACAAAATATTACCCCAGCTTGTGAAAGGAATATTCTACACCATATAACATCAAGCTCAGTAAAAACCCAAAATCCCTCCACCCCCCCCCCCAAAAAAAAACCCCAACAAACCACCAGGAAGGAAGAAAGATGGAAGACTCAGAGTTATGGCATTTGTGCTCCCAAGTAACCATTAAACATGATGGATCCCTGCTTTCCTGGAGATGGCTGGACACTTGCCCACTGATGGAAAGTAGTGTCTGAATTTGTTCATTTGCTTTCCTTGCCTGTGCACATTATAATTTGCCTATTACATTGCCTTTACCTCAATCGATTAGTTTCCTCACTTTTATCTTTGCACTTTCCACTGGAAGGGAGTGAACAAGTGCCTGAGTGGAGCTTAGCTGGAGTTAAGCCCCAACTGTAAATGTCATTGTTATTTTATTTGCAGAGATCCTACTGGTACTACAATGAGCAGATGATATCCAAAGCAAAAAAAAACCAAAAAACCAACAATATTTTTTAGGACTCTAGTATAGTTTTCTTGGATAGGAAACAGCCAGGATAATGTGATCTAGTTTTCACTAAGGATTTCAGTATTCAAGATTTGCGATAAACACAATTTTGGCCTAAATGCAGTAAAATCCTGTTGCAACATCAGTAGAAAAAAAATCGCCAATTTATAAGTTGATCAAATGAACCCTTTCTGTTCAGAGATAAAGCTTGGAAAGTTTAGCTGGAGCGATTGTTTTCAGAATATCCTGGAAGTAGGCTTTGGAAGGGAATGGCTGCAGAAATTTAAGTATTGAAAGTGATAGAAGAAGTTGTAGAGAGCTGTGGGAGCTGTGACAGACCTGTGGCTTGTGAGGTCAGTGAACAATGAAGTACAGAAAGACTGATGTCTTTTCAGGTCTCTCTTCTCTCCCTTTCTTCCTTGTCTCATTTCCCTTTCTCCTTCCCCAACAATTTGCTCTTGTTCAGTGGTCTGTACTGACTGCATTGAAAATAATTTGATCAAATTTGTGTTAAATCAAAGCTCAACCCTCCAGACAATATTTTCATAAACCTATCACATTCTCCATTATTTGGGTGTTCACATGGAATCCACTGACCTCAGTGAGAGCTGATGACATGGTGTAATCAAAGCAGCATAATGTCATCTCCTCTCCAAACAAAAAATGCCATCACTGTGAATTGAAGGATTGTGTATGCTCACTCCAATAACCACTATGCTTACTAAGTTTCACAGAATCATAACAATTTCTGTGTGGCAGAAGAACTTGGGCAAAGTGATGAGATTTTTATTACTGAAGGTGAGTTATATAGTCTCTTCTCCTTGTTCCTTTGGAGAATTTAACATTTGAGAAAGTACAACTCCTGATTATAGCTTACAGGCTGCCACACAACAAATTTCACAATATACAACTGGCTGCAATGCTGAGCTTATAATACTTTGCATCCTATTTGCTTGAACTGTGAGTATGATTCAGAACTACTGAGGCGTTTGTGTACATGTCAGCACCCACATATTTATATTGTGTTCGTTGCAACCCATTTCCACTCTGATGCTCATACAATGCTCAAATCAGATTGTCCTTTGCAGTCAGCTGAACTTCAACATATCATTTTTTTTAAGGAATCCTTAGGTTTAGGATTGAAGCATCACTATAGCCAAATTGATGGCAGCTAAAATTATGGGATCACTGTAAAATGTCTATTCGACATATATTTTTGAATGCATTTGTAATTTATTAACATGATTCAATAGTAATTTTTATTCTTCATAATAGGAAAGGGAAATTTTAAAAGTATTTAAATTGATTTATAAGAGCAACATAAACTGTAGTGCAGGAGTTTATGAAAATAATTGGAAATTATGTGTTGGACATTTTAGCAAAAGATGCATTTTTTTTTTTAGTAAAATCATATTGTAGATAATTTTTAGCTTTATATTGCATGAGAATTTGATTGTACTATTATCTACATTTAAAAATAATTCTGAAGCTATAAAATTAGAGAGAGTTAATGTATGGAACCAAACAATGTATTATCCAGCTGATACATAAAAGAAAATAACAACTTCAAGTACAGCAAAACAAACTAGTTGAAAGTGATTGTCAGTTTGAGTTCGGTAAAATATTTTCAGAAACAGTTTTATTGTAACTTTTTAGCTTCTTCTAATACCAGTTTCCTCTTTTTATTGGGCTTTCATATATAACTCCAAATGCTGAAAATATATACCTTAATTTTTTACATTCAAAGGAAAATTTAGGATCTGAAGTACATGATGAATTTTATACTAACACATCTATATGCATATCACACAGTTTGTCTGGCAAATTAATCTCTCTGGTACTTCAAAAACATTTTGGAAAGCCTTCAGGTGAGAACTGGTTTTGAATGGGATAATTAACCTTGACAGTAATTTCTTCATATCAGAGCCAAATAGCGGTTGGAAAGATGTATTCACTTTTCACAGAGTGCCAGGTACTTATGGCCTGGAAAGAGGCTATAATGTGTTCAAAAGATGTGTATTTCAAGCAGGCATGGAAAAGGGTTCCAACAGAGACTCATCCATCAAATTCCTGGAGAAGGACATGATTTACACAGGAGGTAATAGAGGCCCTGACTGGATGTTTATAGTAGGTTATTTTCAGTCCTAAACGCATGTAAGTGATTGTTTCCTGAACTAATGCAATCAAACAATATAATTAGATTATCCTAAACACTTCTTTACATATTATTAGAGATCTAACCCTAATTTCTTTTCTTCTGAAACAAAATGATAAATAATTAAGTTTTATCAGCTCTGTATCATAATTGGGTAGGTAAATCTGCTGGAAATGCAATGTGACAGACACATTTTTATGGTCTTAGAAAGTCAAAAACAGGTTTAAAAGGCTCTTTCCATGTTATCCATTGCTCATTTTTTAATAAGTAGTATTCACTGTTTATATTAGTATTTCAGTGGTGTGCATATGGTTTAACTGCTTAAGTTTCCAATATTCAAATTCAAACTGTTTTTTTTTTTATTTTGAGCTGAAAACAGCTGTCTCACATGAAGTAAACTGAGACTTTTTAAAATTACTAATAGAAATGCCAAAGGACACGTTTCAAGTTTTCCGCAGGGTGCAATTGCTTAGAAATTTTTTTTCTGAGGCAACATGAAAATATGTAAAACAGAATTCAAAAGGAGCGGAGCTAGACCCACAGCTAAGTGTCTTTGAAAATCTTACCCATCATTTGAATTACCATTTTTCTAAAAATTATTCACTTTTCTGTAAATTTTCCTACTAACTGGCTTTTCAGACAAACAATGGGTGAGGTTTCTTAAGATTATTAAGATAGGTGATATAAATTAGTTTTTCATCTACTTGCAAATCCTAGCTAAGCAGAAAAAATTGCACAGGAGATGTAAATTTTGGTAAGGGTCTATCTTGCAGTTGACCTAAGCAGCTTTGTATTTCATGTTTGCCTACTGAATCCCAGTCACTGAAGTCTTGAGAGAGACATTGCCAGGAAAAGTCTTTGCACTTCATGTACAGCTGACTAGTTCTCTAAATTCTGACAACTGTGTTTGTTAGGTCTTTACAAAACCATGAGGAGTGTTTAGTCACTGCTTAGACAACAGTTGTTTTCGATTCCTACTCTGTAGGAGCTGAATATTAGCTGGAAAGTTTCAGTGGAACAGAGCAATTTTTTGGTGGGACTATTGTACCAATGAACTACAGTAGTAATTTTGGTTGCATAAAAGGGAGAAAGAACAAGTTCTGTTTAAAAAAAATTTAATGGACAAATGTAGTAGTTTTAAAATAGCTTCTGCAGGTTATAAGCTGTAGTACTGATTTATTGTAATGCATGAATTGTCCTTGGAAATGAATGGAAAATTCATGGCAGTCTGTTGCTTGCAATATGACATTTAACGGAATACACTCTTCCATGTTTCTTTCAACAATTCAGGGACATATGTCACAATTGGACAATTCAGGCACTTGAAAGAACAGGTGTTTACAGATAGGCTTTGTTGCAGGGAAAAAAGATACTACTGCTCCTCAACTGGCCTGTGATGCACTCTTTTGCCTCTATGTTTCCTTATATATGTCAATATCTAAGGAGATATGTTGTTGTAAAATATGTTGCTGTAAAGGAATTACCTAAACAAGCTTAATTTCCAAGTAATTAAATTTATTAGATATTGTGAGGGACAACTTTTTATGCTGCGAAGAAGAAACACAATACTAGGGAATAAAAGAGAAAAGTAGTCAATAATATGTGAAAACTAAGTAACAAAATGAAGATTGTGATTAGTATGCAAAATAGAGGGTTCCCTGTTCTAGTGTCTGCAACTTCAGTATAAGAATGTTAAGCACAGTCTCAAGACACTGCAGAACATACTGTATGTCTTAAGAAGAAAGACCGTGTGAGAAAGATAAAGCTTTCCTGGATTTCTTAAACAGTGCCCTCTTCCTCATAGTGTTCAGGTTTTCTGGTAGAATGCACATGTCCTTTGTTAAGAAAATAGCAAATGTCCTCAAGGACTGATAGCATTTAAACTAGAAGGAGAAAAAAAGAGATTAAAATAAAAATAAATAAGTAAACAAATTATAAGTTTAAAATTCCTCCTGCCTATGTGTAAATACTCTATCTTGGAAATCACCTGCCTCAGACACTTTTAAGCTTCTGTGGCTGACAAACAATAATTACAGCAGTAATCTCCAAAGGTGATTCCAAGAAGGTAAATAAAAATGTGGCACAAAATATGCCATACAGTTAAAGATTTTATGTTCTTAGCAAATTTTTAACTTTACCCTATAATTTTCTCTGTAAATTAAAGGCACATATTTCAGATTTTTGCCACTTAATCTGCAAGTACATCTAGTCTCACCTATCACTCTTTAGAAGCCTACATAATTCTCTGAATACTGTAATTCTAAATCAAAACTCTATTTTCTTGAATATAAAGAAATAAACTAACCTGGAGGTAGCTGAGTAGATGACAATTTTCCTACTGCTACCTTTTCCATTCTCAAATAGGAGTAAATTTACTCTGCGGTTCAGTCTGTCACAGCAGATGAAGGAAGGTGATCCTTTCCCTTTATTCAAACACTGGTGATATCACGCCTAGAATACTGTGTCCAGTTCTGGTCTCCTCAGCACAAGGGAGACAGGGACATACTGGAAAGAGTCCACAGAAAGGCTACAAGGATGATGAAGGGAGTGGAGCAGTATTCATATATGAGGAAAGGCTGAGAGAGCTGGGACTATGCAGCCTAAATCACCTCAGGGGGATCTCATCAATACATATAAATACCCACAGAGATGGTGCAGTGAGGACAGAGTCAGACTGGTGAGAGGAACAGAGGCAATCAGTACAAACTGAAGAACAGAAGGTTCAATCTGAACATTGGAAACACATTTTTATTGTGAGGGTGACCGAACCCTAGCACCAGTTGCCCAGGGAAGCTGTGATCTCCCTCAGTACAGATATTCATGGTCCTGGGAAACTCTCTGTAGGAAGCCCTTCTTGATAAAGGGGTTTGGACAGGTGACCTCCCGAGGTCTCTTCCCACCTCACCCATTCTCTGAATCTGTGATCTGCCTTGATGTGGAGGATTCACATTCATATTTTAGAAAGCTAAATGAAAATGTCTACATATAGGACTTGATTTAATCATCTCATGCTTTTGAGAAGCTGCTAGGTACCGAATTAACTTCCAGAAGTCATATCCCATCTTCCAGGTCTGTGTAGATGTCTCAGATGCCATAAAGCATGTAAAATGACATTATAAGGGAGCACCTACATCAAGGAAGCACCTGTATCAGACAGACAAATACGTGCACATATGGTAAGTGTTAATTTTTATTGTTTTTAAATGAAAGTTAGTAGAAATACAGAAATCTCTATTGAGCTTGAGTTTGAAGAATCATTCTTCAGTTCTTTACTGTAGCTCAAACTCCTATTGAAGCTCAACCTTCAAGGGATATTAATTTAATAAAGCAAGGTCAGTTGTCTGCACTTCAGAAGGCATTATCTTTTCTTTGTGCTCTTTGAGAACTTCCACAAATAAATTGAGAATTAGAGGGATGATGGTTTATGTGAAATTTATGAGATCTATGAAGGATTGTTAAACAGAGGAACCAGAATGGTGTTCATATTAAACTTTATTAGATTTCTCTAAATACTAATCTAGGCCTCAGTATAAATTAGCACAAATATGATGCCTTTCAGTCTTAACAATTATGTTTTTCCACTGTCTCTCAAGCATTTTTTTCCTGATTTTTTACCCCTGCTTCTTCAACATGGGGCATAGCCTCACTTAATTCCATTCCAAATTCCAAGATATTCTAATCACATTATTCTCATCTAGATGTAGTCATATATAAATATATATAAAAATATATATTTCTGGTGATCACAAAAATTAAATATAAGCTTCTCATATCAATTTAATAGAAAAACCCTCTTGCCTTTTTTATATTTATTATGACTATGCTGTTGGAAAACACTATTATCTATTAGAACAAGTAAACACAGCCAATAAATTTAAGTGTCAAAACACAGAAATAGTTGCAACAGAATCTAAATTACCTCCATATTTTCACACATGATGATTTGAAACAGAGATAGGATGATCTGATTTCTCGTTTTACATGCTGGAACCAATCTAACACTTTACATTAATTAACACAGTATCACTTAAGCAGAGTAACATTTTGCCTGAGAGGTCAACTGGACATTTCAGAATGTAAATGGCCATGTGGTAACCTAAAGCAATGTTGGCCATTGCAATTTTTAATTTTGAAAGGCCATGGGCAAACAGAGCTACTTACTTGGATCTATTGATTGCACTAAGTTGCTAATGGAAAAGAACAGAAACTCTGACCTGTGAAATCTCATTTCTAAGATATAATCACACTGTCTCTCCCTTGAAATTAATTGGCTTCAAAAAATCATAACTTTTGATCTATAGTAGCAAGGTAAGCACTTGAATGTTAATTCTTACTAAAAAATAATGGAAGTGTCATGCCTATTTTTTCAAGGACAATAAAATATACCTAAAACTCGATGTCTCTCTTTTTTTCTCCCTTTAAATAACTCTATTAATTACATTGCTCAGTGAAATCCTGGTTATGAAAAGAGTAATTTTTCCGTATACTCTGACTGCTTGAAGAACGGACAATAAGAAATGAAATGGTAATGTGCAGTTTATGTTAGATGTTTCTTTGGAAACTTTTTTTTAAAGAAAAGTAATCAAATGGATGTGTCAATTAATACACAGCAAGCAAGAGCTAATTATGGAAATGATGGCTCAAGGTTAGCTTGCTGTAATATTTTATAATTCAACAAATAGTGAAATCAACTTGTTGCTTTCGTAATAGATGGTTATGACAGAGCTAAAGAGCTCAAAACGTTTTTCTAGTCCCCTGTCTAATTAACATTTCTCTTGTATGACCTACATTTCCCAGAACTGTGTGTACAAAGACCCCCAAAAGTCTGCTTTTGTTTGAAAAATCTTTTGTAGCATGTTTATGAGATCAAAAGTAGAGCAATCAGTGTTTATACACCTTCAGTTTGAAATAAACAATAAAATAAAGTCATATTGCTGCAGCAATTTGCAGAGGAAAACCTTTCCATGCTAGTTTATCTCACTTGACTCTAATGGAAGCCTACAGATGATGTGCTGTAATAACATGTGTGAGTTATATTTCTTAGATTTTTTTTTCCTGTCTTTTCTATTTTATCTATTATTTTTTCTTTTGAAATGAAAGAAATATAGAAAGAAAACATACTGAATGTTACAATGCTAATGATGTTCAGCTAAGTTTCAGTTACCATCAGAATCTAATACATCCTAGGTAGATTTACTGCCAGAATATGGTTACAGAAAATGCAGAATTGCAGTCAATAAGAATATAAGTAACTATTTTAAGGACAAATACTGAAGTCTACTTTACTAAATCTTTTCAAATTATTTTTTATTTTTCATCTTTGTTTTGATATAGATGAACTTTAAACTTTATAGTGGATAAATTATATCAAAATGTACCTTTTGTGGTTTTTTCTCCAATGTGCTAATGGAGTGAACTCTGAAAACACTGACTCCTATGTCTAAGTCGGTCCAGTCTTGTCACTTTCTGCTTAATATAGTAATTTGTACTGCAAAACTCACAGAATCAAAGAATAGCCTGAGTTGAAATGACCCAGAAGGATCATTGAGTCCAACACTTAAGTGAAAAATGCTGCAAATATACCAATTACAAGCCAAGGGAAAAATAATGAAAAGTGAAGGAGACCCAGTGCAGAGATATTTGAAATTTATACTTCAAATAAACGTATTGTTTCCCTACTTGGTCTGAAATTTTGTTGCCTCTAAGGAAGATGATCTGGTATTTTTATTCTGGCATTTTTAAGCAAACCCAAACCCCATACAGAATTGACAATAAAATTGCAGAAAGAATTTTAAAAATACATAACACTAAAGGGAGATGGGGGGGACGGGTACGGGGAGGAGTGACCTCACTGCTCTCTAAAATTTCCTCATGAGACGGAGCAGAGGAAGGTGCAGATCTCTTTTCTCTGGTGACCACTGATAAGACAGGAAGGATTGATTTGCAGCTTCAACAAGGGAAGTTCAGATTATATATTACAAAAAAATTCTTCAGCGCGGGGATTGTCAAGCACTGGTACCAGCTCTGTGGGGAGGTGGTCATGGCCCCAACACTGTTGGTGTTAGTAAAACATTTTAGAAATATGGTTTAACTTTTATTTTGCCCTATATGGAGTCAGAAGTTGGACTTGAAGATCCTTCTGGATCCCTTCCTAATCAGGACATTCCACAAATCTGTGATTTTTAAATTCTGAGAAATGGATGTTATGGTCAGGTTCACAGAGCTTGTATATTGTTAACTTTTTAAGCTGGGTAAATGAGCCCAATTTGTTTCTATGCCCTCTTTACTGAGTAGAACCACAAAAGGCACGTTGTTTTTGCTTTCTTGATTGAAGTCATGTCTGGAAAAGAAAAATGGGTCAGCGTTTAAAATATGTTGGCTGATTTATTTTACTTATCTTTGTCTATGCAGAGTAAAAAGTGTTAATGTGTCGTTACAGACCCACACCACTCTGCTGATAGATGTTGGCAATCTCATTTTAATGTCATTGGGAACAAGGATTATTTGCATCCTAAAACGTCTGTAGATGCTACAGTTTGAAAAACAAGCTAAAAAATATTTTTTAAAATTACAGATATTACTTTGAAAAACAGGCCTAACCGATTTACATTAGAGTTTATATATCAGTGGGGGAAATTGCTCATTAATGTGTACAGGATATATTTTCCTTAATAGATTTTTTCAGATTCTATTTTTATTTAACATTTTAACTAGTAGTCCACTATCCCTTCTGTTTTGATGAGGCAAATATACACTCCCATGGAAGTGATGTTGTTTTTCAACTACTCCAGATGATTTATCTCATCAGTGCATTACAGAGAGAACTGTCTTACACTGCTAGTTAACTCATACCTAAATTCTTTCTTTTCCATAGCTTTCTAAAAAAAATACATAATCATCTTGCATTTTTCCTGTTTTCATTTAGTACTTTTTACAATAGAAAATATTCAAAAAGTTTATTAATCTTTAATTCACTGGACCAACTGACCCAGAGCTAAGGTCAAAAAGATTTTTGTAAAATGGTCTGACATTAACTTCAGGTAAGTTACTGACTTTTATTTATTGATTTTACTCTGAAACTGTGATGTAACACTTCAGGGAAACAAGATAACCATTCTAAGGTTCCTGAGTGATATTATTGTTTTTAAGTTATAGAGGGCTTCTGAATACAGATACAGTGATTAGTTTGTTATGCAAGTTGAGGGAAAGGGCTTTTAATATTTTATTCTTTTAATAAGCAAAGTGTCAATTTTTTTATCTTCTTTCATTATTTCCTAAGTTGGTGTAAGCTAACTTTTGTTTTAATTAAGGCGATCAGGTTTAAGCAGAACATCTGGTCTGATGAGTCCAGCTAAGGCCAAAATACAAGAAGTCTTTACACACTAAAGATAGTTAGGTGAGATAAATAGATCATAGATTCCCCTCAGTCCCTTTTAACCAAAGTAGAAAATCATAAATTTAAAGGGCAATTAATGGTTACATAAGTACCCTGTAAGTAAGATTTTTCTGGTGGTCTTTGACAGGGCTCTGAAGAATTTTCTAAGAATTCCTGCTTAGTGGTAGCTTCCTCAGCAGGAAACCTATTTTAGGATCCCTTCTTTCCTCTTATAGTCAGTCTCTTTTAGATATCAAGTGAATCCACTTAAATATAAAATCACCTTCTTGAGCAGCTAAGTACAACTTCTAACCTACTTTTATAAACTATTTGTTATTTTGTTATTGTTTTTACCTCAATAACTATTTATTGGTATCTAAACAGTAAGCAAATATATACATACACATCATTTCTCTTATTTTGAATATTTACTATCTTTAAAGTGAAATGTATCCTTATGAATCCAAATTTTACACTCGTACCTATTTGTTTACGCAGCTTCTCTAGTTTACTGCAGACTTCTTGGTTCTCAATTGAAAATCTGCCTCTGATATTAAAAAAATAGTAATCAGTTTGCTACTGGATTCTCATTTTGACTTTTATCACTCACTGTGAATGGTTGCGGTGCTGTGTTTATTTGTCTGCATGTTTTGTTTTTAAAGTCCTATTTTTTCAACAGTCAATATTAAAACAAATAAAAAACTGACTTCACATAAGTTAAACAAAATCATGATCATTATGGTACAGTTGCTAAAAAATCTTAGAAATTTCTACAGGATGAGTAGCTATCCTCCCTGGAAACTAGATTATTTAGATTATACATGTGTAGTCTATTATCATACACGTTAGAAAGTCACATCCCATTTTTCAGTAGACGTTTTGTTCCTGGCCATTGAAAATTATAATCAAGTATTAAAATTGGTCAAGTGTGTAAAAGCATCATGAAGCCAAAAAAGATCAAGTATGGAAGTTTCTATTTTGGCAAGTTGATTAAAAATAAATACATTTTTAAAATTGTCACCTGATAGTGAAGGAGTTGAGTTGTGTGAGAAGACATTGCACACCTGTGGACTAGATCTAAATATGATCATGAAAATTTCTTAAATCACATTTTAATAAATTTATTGAGAAACTCAGATTTTCAGTATATTCACTTATTGGCTGTATTGAACTATATACTTAATATCCAGAGTGCTCATATGGATGGGCTGACATTTTGATATAATCTATTTATAAACAGAGTAAGAGTTATTTTGAATGGTTTAAAAGTGTTTTCTCTGATGACTGATACAGTCCTGCAAAAATAAATAAGAAAGAATTTTATTATTCATAACCCATTGGGAGGAGCAAAATTCAGATTATCTGCAAAACTTTTACTCCAGATAGAGCTTTTCTCGGGCCGGAGTCATAGGGTTGTCAGGGGGAGGACAGGAGGGTTCTCCTTTTTCATCCAGGATATAAAGCTCTTAACCAAACCAGAAGTTAAAATCCCAGTCAACCAAGAAAAAAACCCAGAAAAAAAAAAAAAAAAAAAAAAAAAAAAAGCCAAAAAAACCCCCAACCAAACAAAAAAAATCTCTCTTATAAAACAACAGTACTAACATCGAATTAATCAATACAGTGCTGGTTTATTATCCTTTACCCCAGTTCTTCCACTGTTGGACTGTTTCCCTCTACTATAATAGATCAGATATCCTCCTTATGTTTTCCTGTATTTGCTGCAATCTTTATTACAGGAGTAGCAATTTACTTTTACTTCCATTCTAAATGTATTTTGGTGTCCTTTGCACAGATAAGCTTTCTGTAGCTTTGAAGAAATAGGAATCATCTCATCATGTAATTTAGTACACCCAAGGTGCGTTCAAAACCCTGTGATTGCACATAACCATGACTATTTTTTACTTAGAACACTCAGTCTGCTATACATGATTATTTTTAAACTAGCTATTTAAAAAAAGATCTGAGGACATCTCAAGGATGTACGAAAGAAACAGTTCTTGCTTATTTGTTTTCCTATATTACAGATAATTTTTTTGTCTTCCCAGGAGTGTCAGTGTCAGTGGCATTCATTCTCAATATCCCATGCCTGTGTGGTTCATTAGAAAAAAAAAACCCAGATTGTTCTTTATGGTTCAGTATCTCCATGGGTGAATATTAAGGTAACTGGATTGGATTATCTTCTCAGTAATACGGCCTTGCAAGGTCAATCTTAAAATTAAAATGGAAGAATTTACTAGAAGAACAATACAATGATGATTTGAGTGAACAAAACTCTGAAGAGAGAATAAAATTATTTATGCCTAACAACAAACATCAGCAAAGGGTGATGCAGATTAACAAAATAACCCTAAAAACAAAGAATGTTCATAACTAGGTTGAAAAATGTAGTCAAAATCTGATATGTCCTCATTTTGTTTTTCAAGGCAAAATATTATTTTAAAAATATATTTTAATATATACAATACGATACAATGAAAATATGATACAATGAAAATCTGCTTTCTGTCCAAACAATATGGAGCAAGATGACAGATACTTATATCAATAATTTTTAAAACATTGCAAAACAGATTAAATCAATTCATTTTTATTATTTCAAGTAGCTGAAAACTTCCCAGAAAGGTGATCACTTTTTTTGAAGGAAAATACATTTAAAAACATGACCCTGTTTCCAAACTGGGACCTCAATACAATCATCTTGAAAGTCAAATAGAAAATTTTTCAGGAAAAAAGTAAGATTTTTTTTCTGTATTTCCAAACATTTCTTACTTTCTGCCCAAAGTTTTCAATGTATGAGCATGGTTTTTATTGAGTCCCAGAGGTTTGTTTTATTGTTTAGGTTTTTTTAACCAAAATCTAATCCTGTCATGATATTTGTATTTTCTTTTTTTATATCATTCTTTTTTTAGTCCTGTAATTCATTTCCCAGCATTATTCCCTTAAACATTACTCAAATTTCTCTCAAGTGTCATGAACTACATTTCTGCTGAAATCAGCACATCAAACACATGGACCTCTACATCTTGTATCATCTTTTATATCCTTCATTAGAAATGAACTGATTTTATTCAAGTACATATTCTCAGGAATGCTGGGCACCTCCTGATAAGTTAAACTTCTCCATAACAGATAAAAAGCAACTTATGTTTAGGCTTTTATAAAATGGCAATAGAACTGTTCAGAATTTGTATATTGTATTGTAAAATAATAATGATACTTAGCTTTTTATTTAAGCCAATTCTTCTTTTCAAATGCTTTGCAACTCTGTTTACTCACTCAACTTCTTAGTTTTAAAAATCAAGTAGAAATCTATACTGTAGAAATCATTATGCTTTTCAAAATTATTCATGTAAAGAAAGGAGCTTTAGAATACAAACTTTATTGAGAAAAAAACACTTGCACCAATTCCTTTTATTATTAGCACTGGAAATAACAGAACAGAGTTTCTGCTATGTACATGGATAATAAAACACACGTAATTATTCCTTTTATTACACTTTCTAAGGACATTCAGATGAAAAGATAACTAGAAAATGAACTTAACACTGTGGACTAACAGTAAGGACTTTATTAGTGCTGTGTGTGAACACTATATGGAAATCAAACATCCTGTAACATCTGATCATGAACATGTTTCGCATAGAGGCAATAAAACTAGAGATACACTTGGGAAAGCATTGTATATTCACTCCAGGAGTGAATCAACGAGTAAAACCTTTCAGATTTTATTTTTATTAGATGAATGTTAAATTCTCATTTTGTTGGGATTTGGAATCCTTCTTTTTGTTTCTGTTATCTTAGAGAATTTTTGCCCATACATTGCTAAGACACCATAACGACTGGGTGCTTAGAAAAAAACAATAGAAAGACCAGTGGAGTAAAAAAACTTGTAAGTAGCTATTCCCTTATTTGGACATTCCCTCTTGAAGGAGGCAGAGATCTCGGTTTTTTGCCTACAAGAAGCCCCGGCTCCATCCCTGCTGGGGCCGCGCCTGCCATCACTGCCAGGGAGAGACAGCCGAGACCTGCGCTACAGCGCCCCCTGCAGCCGAGGAGGAGCCATCGCACCCGTCCTGCCCAACTGCTAACAGGGAGCAAGAAGAGACTGGACTGGGGGTTTGCTCTGTTCTTGTTTGTTGTGGTTGCCATTGTTGTTGTTTGTCTGTCTTGAGATATATATATATGTATATATATATATATATATATTAGTAAAGAACTGTTATTCCTTTTCCCACAACATTGCCTGAAAGCCCCCTTTATTTCAAAATCATACTAATTTGGAGGGAAGGGGATTACATTTCCTATTCCAAGGGAGGCTCCTGCCTTCCTTAGCAGACACCTGTCTTCAAACTAGGACACATTTCCACATGTAAGACATGTTTCTTTAACTCATGTAAAATGCATTTGAAATAGTTCAACAGACTCATGCAATTTTTGAACCAGGTATGTATTTCCTATAAGATCATAATTGAATTATAAACAACTAAAATTGCAGGCATGGATTCAGAATTTTAAAGTCTCCCTCTCTTCTAGGTAAATCCTTAGGCATAATTTGCCTTTTATTTGTTTCTCTGTTCCTAATTCCTCTGCTACTATCATCCCGGGGGCACTAGAAATATCTCTACTTATGATATTCATGATCTAATGAAGAGGATACTCAGCTGTGAGATAGGAGAGTTGTGTTTTTCTCTTCCACATACATGAGAAGGTAGATTCTTAATGCATGAGTGCATGCTTTCACTCTACAAGTATTATTTAAAAGCAGAAAGAGTCACGTTTCTCCATTCTATGCCTGTCTCCTAGAAGGACCAAGATCCCAAATGGATGTGTACATACAAAGGAGTTGGGATTCATCTTGTAGCAGCCTTCCAACACCTAAATGAAGCTTATAAAAAAAATGGAGAACAACTATTACTAGCTTCTGGCTCTTTGTCCTCCCTTTGCGGTTACTTCAGCCCACGGTCCCGTTTACCCCTCCCCGGTAGTTTCTACTGCCTTGATCGCTACCTCAGCAGCACAGCCGGCGAGAACAAAAGAGTCGGAACTTTAGGCAGCTTTATTCCATGAGAGTTTATTATTAGGTGGGGGAGAACTTGAGGTTGCAACCCTCGTGAAGGGGAACTGCCCAGAAGAACCGCGAACAAAGAAAGGTCTGGGGTCTAAATACCCTCGGCTCAATTTGCCTGCCAAAACCTCCCGACGGGGGGAGGAAGGCGGGAGGATGAGAGGACCCATATGTGGAATGAACCACACGAAACACAGGGGTGAATAAGCCATAGCCTAATAGGGGGTGGTGGAACAGACCAAACAGATGCGGAGGTGTGATCCCACGGGTGAAGAAATTAATGTATATGAAACAAATCCCACCAGTGCAAATATGTCCCCACTTCCACAAACAACTTTTTACACAGGCAGATACTGATAAGACAAGGGGAAATGATTTTAAGCTAAATGAGAGGAGATTTATGCTAAATTTTAGGAAGAAATTCTTTAGTCAGAGGAGAGTGCAGCACTAGGACAGATTGCCCAGTGAAGTTGTGGGTTTCTGGAAGTGTTCAACGCCAGGTTGGATGAGATCCTAAGCAACCTGATCCAGTGGATGGTATCCCTGCCCATGGCAAGGGGAGTGGAACTAGGTGATCTTTAAGGTGTGCTTCTAACCCAAGTCACTCTATGATTCTGTGATTCTGTGATTTCCCATGATCCTCTGTACTCCAACAGGAAGAAGCAGAAATCAAACACAAACAGTATTCTCTGAAGGCGTTGCAAGAGCTGATACATTAAATGGAAAGGCAAAGCATCAAAATTATATGGATTGATTTAGTCACCCCTACATATCATCCGGGTTGTCTGTGTGTTCATTGACTGCATAGGACATTTATTGAGTTAAATTCAACTGACCATACCACCTTCTGTGGGGCTGCCAATCTAAAATTCTAGAGGAGCATTCTTTCTCTTTGAACAAAAGGTACAATGTTCTGTATTACATTTATCAGAATGAATACTGCATCTAAATGGATCCTCAGAGTTGTTCAGGCTTAATATTATTTCTCATTCTCATTGCAACCATGCATAACTACAATGTGCCACTTTCTCTTAGTTATAATCATTGTCTAACATCTCAGGTAAGACAAATTTATTGCCTCACATATCCTATGAACTATAACACTCTAAGTTGACCCTTACAGTTTTCAGTTGTTTGACTAGATGGACATCCAATTTGTCTTCCTGTTCATAGCCTCCGGAAGCTACTCATTAGACTCTGAGCAGGCTCAGATAATGAAAACAATAGAAACAGATACTAAGTGACTATATAAAATGTCAGAGCTGACAGAAGTATAAAGCAAGTAATTTCAATAGGTTGCAAATCAGTTTATTCCCCAGTCATCACCTTCCAAATTATTCTTAGACCTGGGTCCTTCTCTAATGTATTCCTGAAGTATACCTCATTGTATTGTAAAGAGAAGAAACTTGTTGAATGCGAGATTTTATTCATATTTGGCTGTCTGAAAAAGGAACAAAGGTTAACTAGACAAAGTAATTTTTGTTCTGTGTTTTAATATAGTCAAAAGAGAAAAAAAATTTGTGTTTTCATCTAAAGTACTTGATTTTTTTGTCTGATTTCAAAGTAAGAAGGCATGCCACTTGAGTAAGGTAAAATGGCAATTTCTCTTGGCTGAACTTTTGCAAACAATTCCTTATGGCATTTTTAAAATTGCTTAGAACATTTAGTGTTTGCTTATCAATCCTATTGATTTTAAGCAAGTCCCAAAATGAATCTGCTTTAATGTAAGAAGAATTTTTCTTATCTGAAGTTGCATGGTCTGCTCTTATGTGTATTTTTCTTATCATGAAAGAACCTATTCCTGCAATTCATTAAAAACTCCAATTTATTTTTCTCCTAGCGGTATTATCATTCCCCTTGTTATCATTACCTTTACTAATCATTACCTTTGTTATACAATTTTTGTTCACACATTCATTTGTTCATTTTTTGTTATTTCAGTCTGTGATTCTGTAACATAAAATTGTGCTCATTTTTCAAGAGCAAATTCTATACTAGATGAAATTTGACTTACCTCTTCTCATATAAATTATATATGACACATATTTAAGAGCATGAAGCTAACTGTATGTTGTTCATATTTGTCTTTGAAAATATTTCTAGACAGTAGTGTAACAAAATTTGAGGTCCAGCATACTCACAGGCTCAGCACTATATTATTTTCATATTTTTATTTTAACTTTAATACAAAGCATTTTCTAGAGTTGGTGGTACATTTAGATCTTGCAGAAACATGTAGCAAGGAAAATATAAAGAACTGCTTTTCTTTGGAGTAATGAAGAGACTAAAGAAATACAATCCTTCTTATTAATAAAATGTATGTGTTTAGTCCCTTCACTCAGAAGAAAAAAATTATATGTCTTTAGTTTCTTCAACCAGAAAGAAAAGCAGAAACAAAACCAACAAACACAGCATCCATGTGATAACATGGAAAGGCTTGAAACAGATTTTCTAAAATTTTTCATGATAGAACTCAAAAAGAATCTAAAGACAGTAAAAGAGGATGCGATAAAATTTTTGATGGCTTAGTTTCTAACATAGTCCACAAGTGACAGAGGTTGTGGTGAAACAAATGAGGGGGATTTGATGTCTGAACCTTACACATTTGTGCAGATTTTTTTTCAGGAATCTGGATGGAAGAGATGATAGGTGTACATTCAGATAATTTTCAGTAGGTAAATGCATGCAATTTATATATTTTACTTGTTTGATTTGCAGGGAGAGTGTGTGAAATTTCTGTATTCTTATAGATTTATGTATGTTTATGCTACTTATGTTACATAAATCAAAAGATGCTATTAGCATTCATATGTATTATGGTGTCATTTGGTAAATATCATTGGAACTTTAAAATATTAGCTGTACCCTAAAAGAAACCATGTTACTTCAACATCACTATGCAAAATGGAAGGTAGGAATCTGATTAAAAATAACAAAATATTCCAAGAAAAAGAAGGAAACAAATGTTGACCCAGACTCAAGAGAGAGAGTCTATAAAAGAGACTTCTTTGTTTGCTCAGGGAAATCACTATTTAGCCAGCTGGAGTGTGAGTTCCCACCAGGTTCTCCTGTACTCACAATTTTAAAATTATGAGAGGACCAATTCTTCTTAAGGCACTTTACACAAGAGTATGCTCAGTTTACATTTAGTATTAATATGCTGGAAATTATTTGAGATAGTCAATTCATCTTTTGTCACAGTGTTCTTGCACTAGCTAGATAAAGGAAGCATATGAAAGAGGAAGTAAGAATCCAGCTATCATTCTTTAAGGATTCTGTGCAACTAAAGAGCCAAGTAAAGAGGAAGGAGAGGAAATAATGAGGAGAATTTAAAACTGAGAAATGAAGCCAGGGATAGATGAGAGAAGAAAAGTTGAGTAATTCCTCTCATCTTCAAGTATGTACAGTGATACAGGGAAAACTGAGGCACTGGGCTATATACACCTATGATTTGTTGTTTTGCTATCTTCTCAAGCTATTGTAGAAGAGGATTGGGGCTGCTTAAAAAAAGCAGAAGCACCTTGGGACCACTAGTCAAAACACTATATCAATTTTTCTTCACTTATTGCATATCATTGTAAATTCTATCTCATCATGCCAGCATATTCTGGGAAAGGATTTTTGGGCGACTTAGTGTCTGTACAGGAAGGAGTGAAAAGGGTCTAAAACAGTTGATTGCACTTCATGTATAGTCTGTGTGAGATTTATTTGACATACCTTTAGAAGTTTGTGACACAGCACGTGGTTTCCCTCATAGCTCATTCACAGAAGTATTTCCAGCTTCAAATGACCTATTTTAATCATATCCCGTTCATCTATGCCTGGAGGAAGGGACAAAGTCAAGGTAGGGAACACTTTACTGTCGGTCATGCTCTAGCTTGAAGACTTTGGGCCCAGAGGATAAGACTCACATAGAGAAATTTACTAAGTGTGGCCGATTCTAAGGTTTTCTCTGAAAAATTAAAGCTGTCAGCATTGCCTGTAGTGCATTTGGTAAAAGGAGAAGGAGACACTCTTGAGAAAATCATCTAGTCCTGTGCTGTAAACCCTATAACATCACCTCTATATGAAATAAGGTCTTTTAATGCAATGGTTCGGGCACACTCACAGACATTATGTGGTTAGCAACTTATTTGAAACATAGATTTCAAAAGAAATTTATGTATACAAAATACTATACATGATGCAGTTACAAGAGTTTTCAGTTTCATATTTTGCCTTATTTTTCTTTGAATGAGGAGATTAAAATAAATTAAGATAAATGTCATTCTTATACCACTGGGATTTTTTTTTTTTTCTTTTTAACTATGTCTTGATATCCAATGTCAGTGTTCTCAGAAAACTTTCAGAGAATTCAATAACTTTTCAGAACATATAACTCCTTCTGGCACTAGAAATGCCACACACACACACACACACACACACACACACACACACACACACACACACACACGAAACTAATTTTTTCTAATTTGTGCAATGAGAGAGTGACTGTTTCTCCAATTTCTTATTCTGTGATTCCTGTCTTCTTTCAGTTTTCATTATCTATCTTTTAGAAAACTAAACATTTGGACTAATGTTTTCCATTTCCCCTGAAGATGATTCTATCTGGTTATAGTAAACATTTAATGTCAAAGACAAAATAAAATCAATTAGAGCTATATTTGTACTCTTAGGTCCCTAATATGCACTCCTAGATTCTCATCCAAACTGTCCAGATAGGCAGGAATGTGTCATAGTTCCTTGATGTATGTGTACCTGAGGAATCAGAAAGAGATGTAGCCATTGTATACAAGAGGGAAAGGAAATTGGTGATAAAAGCACTAATGTTAATTTGCTTGGAATGTGAGGTCAGGACACGGCCGGAGAGGATGGCATGAGTTTGAAAGCTTTTTCATATCTGGGAGCTTGGATATGGTGCACAAGGTTCAGGCTACAGATATCTTGAATCTTTAACTACTGGCACAGAAAAGATGCTGAGGTTTTCAGAGGGAAATAGAAGATTGCAGGATACTGTAGAATATTTTCTTAAGTTTAGGCAATGCTTAGTATCTGTGCAGGGGGGGAAGGTACACCAGTGTGTATATGCTGGTGCTTTCATGTTGACATTCTAATAGAAACATAACTGTCGCTGGCCGCTTGACCGCCCGGCTGGTCAATGGCCGATGGTGTCCTCGTGTGCCCGGATCTCGCGTGGCACAAGCGCGTGTGCAGTGCCACGGCTATGCTTTTAGCCTTCGCGCGACAGCTCCGAGGCTGGTTGATATTTCCAAAGCCCAGGCTGGGGCTAGCAGCAGCTGATGATGAGAATGCGACGCAGAGACAGCAAAAAGATCAAGGAGGACCCGCCCGTGGTGTAAATCCAAGAGTTTATTCCATGCCCTGGAGGGGGCAGGGGAACTCGCAGCAAGGACGGGAACCACAAAACGAGCCCCGAAATAACCGTTGCACCAGGTTTTAAGGGGGGGGGGAAGGGGAGGAACAAGGGACAGGACAAATGAGGTACATGAAGGGAGATGACAGTATCCAATAAGCAGCAAACGTAGGAGGGACATATTTAAATGAGCCAATGGGAAGAACAGAACTTTAGAACATTCCAGCTTTGTATGAATATTAAACCAACTATATGAATATCTAAACTATCTATGAGGAGAAAGAGGAGGGGATGGTACCTAGCTGGACAGCAGCCCATGGCGGGAGACTGCCTCAACCTGCCTACCTCTCAGGGGTCACTGTCCCAAGAGGTGTCATCTACCCAATCTGCAATCCCCACTGAAAAGGCAGGTTGAGCCGCAGCCTCAGACGCCACGGGTGACTCAGCCGGTGGCTTCACCACCGGCTGGGTGACCGCAACACATAACAGGATATTATAGCAGTCCAAAGTAGCAAATTACCTCTTAGAAGCAAATACAACCTCTGGCTTTCTGTTGTTTACTGTCATATGAGTTAGAAATTTTGAATGTAAACAAATAATGTTTGACACGGGGTGAAATGCATTGCCTTGTGATCAGACTAAACCATTTAACAGTGCCTCTGGCCTTAGATTCTAAGATTCTATTCAAGTCCCTGTCCCAGTTAATTCAGTGTGTTCTTTCCAATAATGACAAATTAATGACTTTTTGAAGAGGAATAGTTAGCCCATACCAAATCTCACAAACTGTAAATTAATATGGGTATCAGGCAAAAAAAAATCTTTTTTCAGCTCCAGTAGGAAAGTGAATTTTTTGTTTGTTCAAGAAAATGTGTTAATTTATTTCAGTAAATTATGAGATAATATGTTTTTGTTTCATACCCATCCATTGCAGATGGAGTAATGGACTCCATTCACAGGAGAGAAGACACGATATACTTTTATTGATACAAAGCTGTGAGTTAAAAAAATGTAATATTGAGACAAAGGTTTAACACAATTTGATAACAAGGTACACTTGATTATTTACTGCATAGAGAACAGAGTCAAATAAAACTGTCAGGGGTACCACCCATAGAGTCATGGTTCTGGAAGGATGTCCTTGCTTTTTAAACTCTATCTCAGAGAGGCATCTAGATGCAGCTGGATCAAATCCTAGGCCCAAAGCTTTTCAATGGTTTATGTCTAAAGGATGATATGTGCACAGTTAATCCTTCATGTAATTTAATTAAGATTTCAAAGTTTAGCATGCTATTAATCACTGGGAATCTGTTGTGGCAAAGAATCTTCCAGCCTTGACGAGTAACCTTGAGAAGCATCCCTACTCAAGGAGGCTGACACATCCAGCTGTGCAGCCTAGGGCTGGGCAGGAGAGCTCAACAGACCCAGGCTGTCCACTATTTACAAAGTAATGATTCACTTATACTCACATTTGCATACCTACAAGATGTCTGGATCATTGTTTCCAGACAGCCCCTGGAAATATTGTCATCTGTTCCCCAAAGTTCAGAGTAAGCTGCATGCAGCCATCACAGACCCCACTGCTGGTCATGGCTTAAGACACAACCTTTTAAAGAATTGCATAGTGTTGCATTTCTTGGATATTGCATTAAGAGTTGTTCATATTATCTTATATATATATGCTTACTTTATTTGTCCTCTACTGCATGTCATAGTACTTCATTACAAAGAAAACATTTAACATCATGTTACTCACATAGTTTGATTTGTGAACACTGACAAAAAATAAGGATGAGTGGATGAGTTAATGATATCTGCTCTCCACTTTTGCTGACTCTCTCATCACTGGAAATCCAGGTAATGTGTAGGACTTGTTCATTCAGCCTGTGAGAGTGGCAGGTGTTATTAATGTTCACCT
This sequence comes from Orthonyx spaldingii, assembly GCA_013397795.1. Taxonomy (NCBI): domain Eukaryota; kingdom Metazoa; phylum Chordata; class Aves; order Passeriformes; family Orthonychidae; genus Orthonyx; species Orthonyx spaldingii. The sequence goes on along the minus strand of VZTJ01005116.1, from coordinate 611,458 downwards.
ACCACTGAAATACAGCAAGTACTGAAGAACATGCATGATCATTACATAACAAATTGAAGCAGAAATCTAGAAGAATAGAGCATCCAGTGGAAACCCAAGGAAATGTAGGTAGACATAACCTGAAACCATGACAGCAAGAACTAATCTAATGAAGTGTACAATGGATTCTTAAGTTGTGTTATTCTCTGAGTTCATACAAACAATGGTGTATCAAGTGGCACTAAACAACTTAGCCCCAAGGGATCAAGGGAAAACTTGTATCTTTTGCCAAAATACAAACTCAAGCATAGGCCAAGGAGCGTTAGAATCTTATGGTTCTTAGCTTAAACAGTCCAGATTTTACTATTCCATTCTTATTAATGTATCTCAGCAGCTTTGAGTCATCTATAAATATTAAAATGTGTCAGGCACTGCATTAAACTCTAAAGGATGGAATTCATCACATCTGATTTCAGCCATTTGAAGTTCAGTCACCTAGATTTAACTCTGTGTTCAATAGAATCAGCTCTCACCCTCTCTCCCTATCATTCCTCATTAGCTGAACACCTTGCTAGATACCTAAGCTTTAGATGGCTAACCTCAGAAGAAAGGAACTACCTGCTGAGGGACTGACCTTTCCTGAAGGCCTTATAATCAAATGATTAAAATAAAAAGGAAAAAAACCTCACCAGAACCAAAACAAACAAATGAACAAAAAAAAACCAAGAAAAAAATAATAAAAAGAAAAGGCAAGAAGTCTAGAGTACCAAATATCTTAGTTCAAGTCATTTTTGTGAGCTGTAGAAATGGTTGGATTACACTTTACCTTGGCAATAGAGCATTTTGTATTTTGACTGTTTCAGATTTTTGGGTAGGGATTGAGAGAAGAGTGGGTTTCCATGGTTAATTTTGGTTAAAAGGACAGCTATTTTGTTCCTAATAACTTCGTTTTTAATAGTGCATCACAATGGAAATAAATTATGCTCAGTGTCTATGTGTTCTGGAAACCATAGTCTCAGAAGAATGTTGCTTGGTATTTTATGTAAAAACACAAGTCTATCTGAATTCTGTGCTCTCTGTGCAGAAGTCCATATGAAAAGAAAAACAGCAAAAAAAAGCATGATTAAATCTAATGTTCATTCTTGTAATACACACTATTTTTATAAGCAGACATGGCAAAAAATTAATGGGCATGATACCTATTTATTAGCATTTGATACGCATTCCTTGAAATATGATTCAAGAGCAAAATGAGGGTACATGCACTGTTGATGCTCAGACTGCATTTGATGGAAAAATTATGTTGGATTTCATAAGAAGTGAAAATATTTCAACATATAATGCCAAGTGAAATACATGGCAAGAAGGATTCCCAATTTTATATTTAAACATCACACTTCTTTTGAAAATACTAAGTTACTATATAGTAACAAGAAATTAAGTTTATTAATATTGATGAAAATGCCATCTGGAAATGGATGGTATCTGAGAGCATATGTATTTTGAAGGGTCATATATCCTTGCCCTCTTCTTGTTCTGTTACTTAGATCCTTGGTTTTGGCTGCCATGTCAAAACCAAAATTTTAGGCTAGATGGACCTTCAGTCTTGCCCCTTTTTATATTAAGAACTTAAACCTATTCTGTATCTTCAGTATCTGAATCACTACTCACATTCTGTTCTGAAAAAAATTGGAAAGAAAATGGAACTATTTTTCTCGTGCAAGTAGCCACAAAGCAAGTGAACATAACTGCAGTCATTTCACATACCTTTGGAATTATTATATGTGAGGATTAAAAATTAATAAATATGACATTGATAACATTTAAATAAGAAAACTCTAAAAATTTAAAAAACAACTAAGTTAATAACATCCGATACTAAACAAAATTTAATTTTTGCCCAAAACCCTGTCTGCAATTCACAGAATATAAAAATCATCTCATTAGTGAAGAAATACCTATTCTAAACCTGTACTTGCAATGTAACTCCAGCACTGAAATGAAATTGTAAAAAAATTTCATTGCAGACAGACATTTTTGTCCAATTAACCAGAAAGTGTTCTAGAAATTTAGTTCTTCTCTCTTTGTGACCCTGAACATTAAAGAAGTTGGTGTAAGATAAATAGAGCATGAATGGATAAACAATCTCTGCAATTTATAACAATAAATGAAGAATGACAGTTCAGTGTTACGATAAGAGTCTCTGGGGCACTTCTTTATTTGCTTAGTTGCTTAATACAAACATCTGCATGATAAATTCTGTGTGCATATGGACAGAACGTGTTCAGGAAGTTTCTATACTAGAGAGCAATTCACATATTTATGAACTAAAAGAGAAGGTTCAATAAAAAAGGTTTTAATTATAAAATATATAAAGATGTAAAATAAAGTGGCATTGCAAACATGGAATTCATCCAAATACCACAAAATGCCATTTGATGAGGTGTTAATTTGTTAGTTATGAGAAATATTTCCTATATTTTTATTTATGGCCATAGAAGTAGGTCTGAAAAAAAGGTAAAAAATGCTTAACCATTATGATGGCATTTAGATTGCTCAGTAACAGTTTTGACATCTAAAGTTTCCTAATTTTTTTGAATTGAAAACAAACAATTAAGATAGATAGTCCAGAGGATGATTCAGCTCACTAAACAGTCCTTTTGTTGGTTTCCACTTATTATGGAAAAAGTGACCATGCTTGCAGTTTTGGTTCTTCTGTGAGGCACATAAAGTTCAGTAGGGCTTGCCTTTAAGCAAGGTGGCAGCACATTTTTAAAAGGCAAGTTACAATTCTCTGATGTGTTGAAATACCAAAAAAAACCTCAGAGAGCGCAAAAATCCACAAAATATATGTGGTTATAGTGTGTGTCAAGTTCTAATGTACTTTGAACTTGTATATTTTTGCAACTCTGCTCCTGGCACAGAAATATTGACTTTTTAGTAGGGACAGAGCTTCACGACAAGCATTTTAAAATGATGGGTTACTGGAGATTGGTGAACTACTTATTGCATTAGTACTGAGTTGTGCAATTTTCTTCTTTGGGTTTTTTTTTTGTTTAGTTTTGAGATTTGTTGTTGTTGTTGTTGGGTTGGATTGGGTTTTTTTTTGTTTTGCTTTGTTATGTTTTGTTTTATTTTGTTTTGTTTGGAATTTTTGTTCTATTATTTCCTGGTATTTTGAATATATTGGAAATATGGATACAGTTCATTAGCACCGCATGCAGCAGGATTTGGAAAGGAGATGTACATGAAAGAGGCTGACGATAGGCAAGGAGAAATAAAGGAGAGAGAAATAACTAAGTCTGTCACGGAAAAATGAAATCTAGTCAGGACTGGGAAGACAAGTAGACAGGGGTGGGAACCCCAAATAAGGAACCATGCAACCTTGATAATGTCCCATTCTGTTAAGGTATTTAATTACAGACCCTTTTTTTCTACCTTACCTTCACCTCATTCAGTTTGAAGGACAGTGGCTCAGGAAACTGCAGCTATTCCATGATTTGTTTCATCCTCATTGTTCAGTGTGTGTCCCTAGGTGTTATTTACTGCATGCTATTGAAGCCCTTCTTTGTATACAGAATTATTAATTTCCTCATAGACTCATTCCAACCTTCACTTCAGCTGATTCAGCCCTTAGCTATATTCAGTCCCTGCCCATTAACTAAAATGTACCTTCTGATTTACTCTTTTCCCAGCTCTCCCCCTCAAATCATTCTTCCAGCCCCGCTAAATAGTTCACAGAGAATGGAGCTGCTGACTCCCAAGGCTGTAAAGGAGTGAGCGTTTTTATTTTATTAATTCTCACTAATGGGTTTATTAATGCTCAGTAGGTATTTAATTTCATTGGTTTATGTTTCCTCTTAAGAGCACACACTCTGTCCTCCTGAGCTGTGCTGTATTTTGTATTGGCTGGCTAGCTGAGAAGTTCATTTGTCCTGTGCCATTACTGCCATCTGCCTTGTCAGGCCTTTCTTGAAAATGAAACTGTGTCTCAACAACTTTGCCCTTGGTTAAATAAATAAGCCATAACTGTAGCTGTAACATCATTATCTGAGTATAAGTCTGAAGGTCTTGCAATTTATTATGGTGATGCAGCCATTACATTGCAACTTGACTTTGTTGTATTCATCTTGCTGCATAACAGCATCTGTGCAGTACTCCTGGTGTTACAGGAAAAAGGCTCTTGAACTCTACATCTACAAATCTATTCTAAGATTCTTCCCCTCCCACACAAACACCCCTTTAGTCTTTCTTGCTTTCATAATCTCTGTCCTTGGACTCTGTTTTGCCTGTTCAAGCTCCTTCCTGCTCACTAACTTTTAAGCAGAACTGAAACATACCAAATGTGGTGTGTGCAGTGACAACACAGATGGTATTTCTGAGAAGAGAAATTAGGGGTAGAAGACTGTAACAGCCATCTAGTACCAGCATTACTTAGGAGAAGAGGAAACACATTCTCAACTGATATAATTATGATAGTTTCAAGTCAATTAATCTTTAAAGTTGTTAATATTTTATCTGTATTGTCAAGCTTAATTGTAGGATCAAAGTCCTTGAAAGAAACAGTGAATAGCAATAATGGTAATAGTGCATTTCATTTCTATGCACCATATGTTGACCTAATGCTGTACAACACAGATATAGTGAGATTCCTTGGCAGCAACACATTTCTAATTCTGTGCGTGAACTATTTTATTCACAGTCTTGCCTCTACATTACAACAGAACTAATTGACAAAAATTACCATCCGAACAAAATGCAGGTGGTACTGTACACCCTTTGGGAAATTTGTGTCTAGGTACATACCAGACTCTGAAAACATGGGAGATGAGAGTTATGCCCATGGTAACTCAAGCCTAGTTGTCTTTGGGCAAAGTCACGATACACATATAATACAGTCATTCAGCTCTTGCAGATGGTGTGAACACTAGGGGTTACACCGTCATTTTGCTAGGCTGAATTTGTGCTGAGGTAAGTAAAATCTTATACCATGCAGGAGAGGCAGACTTCTGGCATATGCATTTAAACACTGAATTTCCTTTATGGAAACAAACAAAACAAACCCCAAAAAACACCACCAAAACAACCAAACAAACAATCTTCCCCCTAAAACAAGACACATATTAAACTGATAATACTTTTAATGAATTTTATTACTTATTTAGATTTTTTTGGGCATTTCTTTGATTAGTCCAATGAAACAGACTCGCAACATTATACTGAAACATTAATTCCTTATCACAATCTGTTGATAATACTCAGAATGAATTAACAGAAATATTATACTTCTGTATAACCAAGAAAAGTAAAAAAACAAGAAACCATAAACAGAAGAAAAGTCAGTGGAATAGGGTCAAAATCATTCTCAGAAATCTTCTTTTTATGGGCTTTGAAAATACTGTGTCCATATGTGGCTATGACTCAACAGTGAACTGTATAGTTTCTTGAACAAGAGAAATCAGATCTGTGCTAAATACACCTTCAGGTAGTTTTTTCAGGTTTGAACATTTAAGCCAATCTCTTTTAAATAAAATCATGTGCTGAAAAGGATGTCTGTTTCTTTTCCTCAGTATTCCTGCTTATTTAATTTAATAAAATTGTGTAACTTTTTCTAGGCACTTTTTCATCCTTTATTGTTTTTCGGAAACAGATTTTCTTTGCTTCACCTTTTCCACAGATATTTATATTTCTGAATATAAAATTAACATTATGACTATTTTCTCTTCTTTACTTCATCTATTTGCCTTACAGAATTTTCTTCTGACTTAAGTATGTTTTTTACTGCTTCTTTGCTCCAGTATCTTTCATGACAAACTGAAAACATATATGCTTTGCAAACTTAAATACTCACTGTAATTGACATCTATTTCTATTTCAATTCTTTTTATCATTAGTGGATACTTTGTCATACTGTCTGTATTGAGTTTCTTTTGGTCAATAATATCCACTTACTTCCCACAAACAAATTCTATATCTTATGCTTTAATAAAATTACTCTGTCCAAAGTAATTTTTTGTTTAGCAATTGCTTTCTAATTGCAAGTACCTCATCTTTTTCTTTCCTGGCTGGCTACCTTCAACCTTGTTAAATTTGCTCTTATTGAAATATAGCCCTTTTTTGTTTCCATTACTGTCTTTGTTCTTGTTTCTTCCACTAACTGTTTTTTAGACTTCTTCTTCAGTGACTCTTTTTCTTTCTCTCCATCCATTAAAGAATTATCTCCATTTTACCACATACAAATGCCATCCACATTCCTGCACGTATTTATGCTTCAAGACAAATTTAACATTATTTAAACACAGATGGTAATATCTCTCTCTCTCTCTACTCCTACAAATTTGATGTTTTCTACAGATCTGCCGATGCACTGTCTTCTGAAGCTCAGGTTGTTGATAGTGAGAGTAAAGAGAATATGGTCCAATATTAATACCTAAAGGATGCCCAGGTACCGAAATGAGACTGATCATCTTCCCTAGATTCTCTTTTTGCCGCTCTTGTAGATAATTGTGTGACATTTTCATTTTAAAAACATCAAGATACTTTTATCTTTCAAAGACAAGAGAGACTAGTGTTGTAACGATGTCAGCAAAGTCCTTTAAAACCCACAGCTTTATCCCACCAGATGCATGTCAGGGCAAAATGTGTCATTTAGATGTCCAGTTGATTTAAAATTCCAAGATTTGTATTGGTATTGCTTTATTGCCAGCTCTTTATATTCAACCCACAGTACTTTATAATATTTTTTTCCATCTCATGATCTGGCTGATTTTTATTTATTTAAGTTTCACAATTAAAGGCTAACTAAGCAATTAATTGTCTGCTACTGTTACACTTAGCTTCTAAGCAAGAACATATTTTATGTTCTAGGTTGAACAGGATAGCTTATAAGAAACAGCATAAAATTTTTGCATAGCTGACCCTGAGTTTTCTATATTGCCTGTTTTGCTTTTCTACTTTTTTTGTTGTTACTACTGTTATTACTTTCTATAACATTTTTTTTAACATTAATCTCGTTACTATTTGTGGTGAAAACCAAAAACATATGAGATGTCAGTAGCCTGCATTCTTAGTCCTAATTTAACCTAGAGTTCTGTAAATTCACATGCAGGTGGATTTGGTATTGATTATTTTGCTAGACTCTTTATAACAAAATATTAAAAAAAATAGATTGTGATATAAGAATAGGAAAATGTTAGTCTTACTTAATCCTGAAAATATCAGGAATCTGGGTACCTAGAGAAATTTTGAATAGCAAAGCCTTGAAAAATAAGTCAGGACAAACCTAGAAAACCAGGGTTGGTTTTATTTTTTTCTGAATTTTTATTCGAGATGGAATTTCCAAATTTTTGTGAAACAAGAAAAAAAGTGTGGCATAGAAATACATGTTTATTAAAAAAAATCTGGCAGTGGGTATGTCAATATGCCGGCATAAACTAGTCAGAAATCTGTTGATCATACAGAAAGTAGCTTTAAAACTTCTGTCTGAATCACAGATGCCCAGACTACAGCTGTGATAAGTAGAGTTTCATGTTATAAATGGAATTATAAACATTACCTCTATTTCTGCCTACCATAATGTAAAATTTCAAGTGTGTATAAAATTACTTTGTTTAACATATTTGGTGTCAAACTGTTAAAAGCATGACACAAAACTGCTGAATGTAAAAGCCACTGTTTCTTAGAACAAAACTAGGAAATAAAAATAATTAATTACTGAGAAAGTAGATGTGATTCTCAACTTGCCTCTATAACTGCAAATAAAGTAGCTGTAGTTGGCATAAAGACTTTTATAAAAAAAGAAGATATTCTCACTTATTTAGTTGACATACATCACTACAACAAAAATCTTCAAGAAAAAAGTATTTTATTTATATATTTTTTTTCCAAATAAAAACTTGGTTTAATTATTTAAATTAGAAATATTTGCAGAACTACTAGTTCCTGCAAAGTCCATTTTTAGAAGTTAGTATTTCTTCTTATATTAGTTAGCAGTTTTTTCTTAAATTTCTCTTCTTTGCATATATAAAATAGGCTTGTGAGTCTCTAACATTAGATAAAACTCAAAATTATTTTGCTCAGTGAATATAATTTTTTCTCATCCACTAAAACTGAAAAAAATATAGAAATTACTTCACTGTACCACTATAGTGAACCACTATTCAGCCATTTGTCTTTCAAAAATACAGGAAGGTACAAAAACCCAAGCACATAATGTGCAACCATCTTAATCACAGGAAATATATTTAATAGCACTTTTTTTCTCCTCTGGGCCAAAAAAAGGTAATTCCAAGTATCTTTATAACATTCTTTTATGTGAAGGTCTTTGTCCCTAACCCTAACCTTAACCTTAACCCTTGTCACTTAGTTAGATTTTATAATTTTAAATTGAAGAGATTACTTAAAAAAAAATCCCAACACATCCTGTTTAAATGCCCAAGCCATGCAGACATGTAGAAAAAAAGGTTGAGGATTTTTGCTATCATGAAACATGAGTAGCATAGCTGGCTTTCATAAATTGACTTTTTTGAGACTTATATCTTATTGCAAACTAACTTGCTGAAATCAGACATTCTGTAAAAGCCTTCCTGAATATTTGGTCATAATGATGAATTCCTAGTTTACCTTTCTGGGTAGAGTATAGAAAACTCCTTCTCCAAGGAATGAGTTTTCTTCACCAGAAAATTAAACACTAAGTCTCACTCTTTTATTACATCTAAAAATCACATAAATTTGACCATTAGTGGGAGTGAAAAGTAATCGCAAAAGGGATCAAACCCATCAGATTTTGGTTCTTGGACAAAATACCCAGCTTGATAAAAACATTGTACTGGGATTATTTTGGTGATGGTGGTGGTGGTAGTGGTTGGTTGGTTGTTTGGTTGGTTTGGAGTTTTTTTATCCCTGTATTTTCTTTTACTTATGATTTTATTTTTTGCTATGATTACCCATTAAAAAATAAAAGAGTTCCAGGAACAGAAGATTTCCCAGGTAAGGTGTTGATAACAAAAATCATGACTAGTTTTTGTATTTATTTTGATGGGTCTCTAAAAATTATATTTTTATGGAATTTTTTTTGTTAATTATGATAATAGGATTTCTCTCATAGACATTTAGCCAGGTAATGTTAGATATGTAAACTAGGTCAGCTGGTTATTTTGATGTTTACAATTTTATGGTTCATTGAACCCAGTTATTTACTTCCACAGCTACAAGAAGTACCTGGATGGTGCTTATATTATTAATATCCCATTTCTGAAACTAAAGCTGCTTAAGAATGCACAGCAGTGAAACCAGAATTGACTTGGTGCTCTAGATGAGAACTCATTAACTTTTCATTAAACACACTGTTTCTAGTAGAAATATATTTTCAAATACATTGTAAGATCATTTGCTGTATATTCCTGTTAAACTGACAATTTTCTGTAGTCAGGTAATGCTCCCCCTGCCCCCTCCAGCTATTTGCCCTTTTCCAGCTCTTTTATTACTCTCTAAAGGCATGAGTATGCCACTGCACTGTTAATTTTTATCTCATTTTTGTCTCAAATCATCAGAAACATCTAATTCTTTTACTCTGATATCTTAAAGCTCTCCACCAGAGAAAGAACTTTATAAGAAGACTGGGGTTTTTTTCTGTGTGGCTCTGGGTATTTTATTCTGGTTTTTTTTTTTTTTTTCCAAAAATCATTCTCCTTCTCTCTTATCTGAATTAGGTTTGATCCTCTTCAAACACTTAAAAAACCTTAAATTTAGCTGAAAACATCATCATCCAGCAGTTTTATCTTCATCATCCAGCAGTTTTATCTTTGATACACAGCTCAATATAAATGAACCTGTAGGTAGTTAATTTCATCTTTATTTATGACTTTTAAAGCTTATTTTCTAAGAAAAACTTTGAAATAACTTGATTTAATCCCAGGCTCTGCTTTTCCCCCTCTAGTTTATTCCTTTTAAGTTTTGTAATGTTTGACAGAATTTTGCAGGACTTGCAATAGAATTCCAGAATTTGACCTTCATGATTGAGGAGTTAGAGGAATTAAAGTCAGAGGTATTAAATTTTATCAAGGATATGAAGAATAGACAACATCCATCACATAAATGCCAGTGGAAAATCCTTAATAAATGAGACAGAATTGCATATTAATAATAAAGTTAGCATATAACTGTTTAGGATTAAGTTAAAGATCTAGCCTGGGTCATACACATAGAGAAGTATTATGAGTTATATATTCTATTATCAGCATAGACTATCATTTAATTTTGGGGAGCGACTGATTTGTATTAGACATTTAATTTATTCCCACAATATCCTGTATTGTTTCCACTGCATTGTAAGACAATATGAATAATTAGCTCAAACATAAACATCTTCAAGGTGAATGATCAATTTGGTGAAACTAATTGCATTCCTCAATATGTAACTTCTGTCCATAAAATTTCCATGAAGCATTTACTATAAAGAGTATTAAAGGGTATGATAGAATATTTTGTATTATTTTATGTCTTTAGCTTTCAAAAAAGTGCTACCATATTGCTCTATTATTTAATGACAAGAAAATAAACCAAATACTAAACCTGATAAAAAGTAAACAAATTTTCCAATAAAGCAATACTTATTCTTTAGGCAAAAGTCAGTTTTAGACAAAGTGTGGCACATTTAATAAAGCATAGCAAATGAGGCAGTTTGAATCATAATCCATATATATTTGATTTTGTGTACTTTATAATAGTGCTATAATAAATAAGTTGATAGTATATTAAAATGTATATAATGCTACAAAATTTATAATTTGTTTAATAGTCTCTACTTCTTCACTCAAGTAAAATGAAATAAAATGTTTATAAATATGTATACTATTGAGTGCGAACAAACAAATACAGGATATCAAATCATCAAATGGTTTGGGTTGGAAAGAGCTTTTAAAGACCATCTTGTCCACACCACTTGCAATGGGCAAAAACATCTTCCAACAGATGAGGTTACTCAAAGCCCCATTCAACTGCAACTTGAACACTGCCAGAGAAAGGCCGTCCTCAACTTCCTCATGGAAATCTATGCTAAACCTATCCTCTTTCAGTTTAAAACCATTACCCCTTGCCATATCACTACAGGCCTTGGCAGAAAGTTTCACTCCAGCTTTCATATGACCCACTTTTAAATATTGAAAGGTCACAGTAGAGTCTCCCCATCACCTTCTTCGGGCTGAACAACCTCAACTCTCTCAGCCTATCTTCATTTGAAGAGATATCTTCATCATGTCAGTGGTCAGTTGATACCCTCCTTATTTCTTTGTACTTATGATTAACTAATCTCTTATTGCTTCCATTTCTTTTTAATTTTTCAGTTTAAATATCAGTCTGTCATCCTTGATAACTATGAAAGTATCTACTAACAAAACCACTTGTGGAGTAAGTAAGATTTATTAAAGTAAGTTTTGATCAATAATATCGGGGGGAAAAATCTATCTTTAGTTTCATTGCAGTCCTCTGATGAATGACAAACCTGCCAGCAGTTTATATAATATGCATTTCTATTTAACCTCTTGACTTTCTCAATCTTTTTCCAATCACCATGACATCTGCTGGAAAAGCTTCATAGGAAGTTGTAAAACGTCCAGGAGGTTCTTGGAGTGTGGTGAGGATACTTTCTTATCCCAGGCTGTAGATAGCCCAAGAGAAGAAGCATTACGAGACCTGATGTTCACCAGTAGGAATGAACTTATTAGAGAGGACAAAATTGGTGTCCACCTGGGGTGCTCAGGTTATGGTGGAATTCAGAGTCTTGAGGAATATGGGCCAGATGAAAGGTAGAGTCAGAGCCCTGAATTTTAGGAATGCAAACTTTCAGTTTAAGAAATCCTTGGATATGACTCACTAGGAAACTGCCCTCCAGGAGAAAGGAACTGAACAGAGCTGACAGCTCAATAAGGAGATTGTTGTTAGCATTCACAAGCTCTCAAAGCAGAAAAAGAAGCCAGGAGATCCAGCACGGCTGAATAAGGACTAAAGTGTAAGAAAATGTCCAAGGTTGTGTATCCTGGGAAGAATATATGGACACTACCTGGATATGTATGGATGGGATTAGGAAAACTAAGGCACAGTTTAGGTTGAAATTAGTGAGGGATGTGGCCAGGTATATGGCCAGACAAGGAAGAATAAAGAGTTTGCACCACCCATTCTTAAATAAGCCAGGAGAACAAGTGACAAACAACATGGACAATGCTGAGGTACCCAATAATTTTTTTGCCTCAGTTTACAATGGTAATGTCTCTTCCTACATCTCTCAAATCCCTAATCCTCAAGGGTTAGGGACAAGGATTTAGTGAATAATGTCCCTCATCATAAGTGAAAATCAGATTTGAGACCACATGAGGAACTTGAACATACACAAACTCAAGACACATGAGAAGATGCATCTCAGGATCCTAAGGGAATTGGCTGATGCAATTTTCCAGCCATATTCCATCATATATGAAAAGCAGTGGCAGTCAGGCAAAAACTTCAGTGACAGAGAAAAGAGAAACATCATGATCATTTTTAAAATGGTAAAAAGGAGGACCCTGGGAACTAACAAACAGTAACCCTCATATTTTTGCCCAGAAAGATCATGGAACAGATCCTCCTGGAAGATATCTCAAACCATATGGGGAATTGATTAGAGAGAGGTAATATGACTTCACCAAGGGCAAATCATGCCTGATTATCTATCGTCCTTCTATGATGGAGAGACAAGGGAAGCACTGTGGAGGCCAGGTACTTGGACTTCTATACAGACCTAGATGCTGTCTCCCTCAACATTTTTGCCACTGTATTGGAGATATGTAGGTCACGAATGGATGCAGAGCAGTCCTGGAATAAGAACTTGGGGACACCAGTGAATGAAAAATTGGACTTTAGCTGGCAACATGAGCTTTCACCCCAGAAAACTAACAGTATCCTGGGTTGCATAAAAAGAAGTGTCACCAGCAGACTATGTGATGTGATTCTCCCTCTCTGTTTCATTCTGATGAGACCCCACCTGGAGTTCTTCATCCAGGTGTGGACCCCAGCTCAAGAATGACATGGACTTGCTAGAGTGGGTACAGAGGAGAGCCATGGAAATGGTGAGAAGAGTGGAACACTCTCCTATGAAGACAGACGGAGAGAGTTTGGAATTCTTCAGCCTGAAGAAGGCACTGGAAAGACCTTATTGTGGCCTTTCAGTAATTAAAGAGACTCATAAGAAAGGTGAAGAGAGACTTTTTTACCAAGGTCTGTAGTTGCAAGGGGCAATGGTTTTAAACTGAAAGAGATTAGGTTTAGATTATATTGGCCTGTGATATAGATAGGTGATCTCTAAAGGTCCTCAGGAACTGTAGTAGCAGATCAAGGGAGATGATCCTCCCTCTGTACACAGTCTTAGTGAGGTCACATCTGGAGTACTGTGTTCAGTTCTCAGCCCCTCAGTACAAGACAAGGAGATACTGGACAGAGTAAGAACAGGGTTACAAAGATGATGAGGGGTTTGGAGCATCTCTCTTATGAGAAGAGACTGAGGGAGATGGGCATGTTTAGAGTGGAGAAGAGAGGGCTTTGTGGGGATCTCATCAATACATGTAAATATCTCAAAGGTGAGCAGTGCCAGATTCTTTTCAGCATTGCCCAGTGACAGGAGGGGAAGTAATGACCATAAACTAAAACACCAGAAGCTCTACCTCAGCATAAGGAAGAACTTTTTCACTGTGAGCACAGAGCACTGGAATAGGCTGTTGTGGAGTCTCCCTCTCTGGAGACCTTCAAAACCCACCTGGATGTGTTCCTGTGTCACCTGCTCTAGGTGATCATTCCTTGGTGGGGAGGGTTGGACTGGATAATCTCCAGAGCTCCCTCCCAACCCTAACTATTTTGTGATTCTGGGATTCTGTGTCCCTTCCAACCAAGCCATTCTTTGACTCCAGAATTCTGTATTCAAGGAACATAACAAAACCAGTATAAAATACCACATTTCAGCTTTAGCTCAATGGTTCTGTAAGTGCCACTATAAATTCAATGGATTCATTGCATTCATACAGTTACTAGCCATAACTCTTTTTTTCTGTCATAATAAAGGCTTCATTTTCCCCAGGTGAGCATTACAGAGATTTTCCTCTGACCCTTTTATACCTTGATCTTGGCAAAGGTCTCATAGAAGGCTGCTCTCAGCTTTTAAGGGCTTGGGTTATGACTCAAATGTTTAAGGAAGCCAATTTTTTGTTAAAAGAATCTGCTGTGATGGCACAATGAAAAAAAAGTGTTATCTAAGTTAACACACTGTGGAAAACATGATTCTAAAATACACATCTTTCTGTATTCGTCAGCTGCAGAGTAAAATCAGGGAAATTTCATGAGAATATAGTGGAATAGGATAGATAGGAAAAAATCAGGGAAAAGGTACAGATATAGCAAAATTACTTGCATGCAGCATCCAAAAGAAGCAAAATACACAAAAGTAAAATTGGGGAAATTTCATTTATTTAACTAAGCTAGTACAAATTCTGGAAAGTTCCTGAAATATTTTGTAATAGTAGAACTTAAAAAGACCTACTTAGAAAGCCTACACAGTTGCCTTTTTTTTCCAAAATTGTGGAACTCCTGTGTCTGAATGAAAATTTTGTAAGTCAGTCTACTTCTTTCTCTTTCTTCCTTTTATCAAATGACTTTAATTGTTAATGTAAAGAAAATAGCATGATGGCTTAATGAAAAATTTGCCACACAATCCTAGGCACACCTATTCATAATGAGGGTCTTATCTGGATTACTACTCTCTCTAGCCACCTGTTTACCATTCAATGGGCTGGTTGCCTATCCCCTATGAGTATGTAATGAAAATTCTCTACAGTTTGCATCTCCTGCTTTTGCCAGACTTAGCAAACATCTATGACAGATGCTGCAGAAATAAGCATCTACTTAGTTTTTCAGATCTCTGGCTGCTGTTTCAGGCGAAACAAGGGGGAAGAGATGAGGAAACTTGATTTTGTATGCCTATTGCATGTTCATGCTTCCTAACAGAAAATCCAAAGGAAAATATTGATGAGCAGGATCCAGGACTTGACTTAATCTTTATCATCTTTGCTGTTAGCCAGTTTCTTTGCCTCTTCTCAGTTTTTGTGAAGTGATTTTAATGCTATTAGTAGTTTCAGTAAGAAAACGTCAAGATAGGGGACCTGAACATTTCAAGATAAAACTGTAAATATGCTTAAGTTACAGAATGTGTTCTTAAAAATGACTGTCGAAACATTGAATATACAAGTAGATTTCCACTGCCCTAAGTACTGAAAGATGTGATTTTTTTTAAAATATAGCTGTTCTGATAGTGTTGCAAGAGTGCATAACATAAACAGGCATTTTTTTATTATGTCATGCAGTTCCTCTCTGAGTGGAATTATCATGAGGGACAGTAGTAAAATTTAAAAATATTGTATATAATTATAAACTGGTAAACTAAAATTAAGCAATCTCACCTCAACAAGTGTTTCCAGATGGACAATAAGATATATCTGGAATTACTAAATCAATAAACCAGCTCCACTTATTCTGATTGGATAGTCTTCTTGCAGTAGTTCACCAGAGTCTCTACACTACAAAAAAGTCACATTTTTTAAATTAAGTATTTAGAAAACTGATAAAACCCAAACATTTCAGGTTAAACTGAGTCTTTGGATAGATGGAGTCAGCAGCAAAGCCTAAGAAACAATGTGGATTAGCCTGATGTTCACTGCTTAGGGAAACCTGTGGCTATCTCAGCTAAAGTTCTACTAACAGATAAAGTTTTACTATTTTAGATGTCCCAGAATATCCAGTCTGGTTTTTATCTGCCACTCCAGAAAGTCATGGGCCTTGAATCATTGTTAGTAACCTGACATGGAAGTCTCAGATAGTCCAAAGCATCTGAAAAGAAACCAAGTGTCTTAAGTTTGAAGAATTGTATCACTTCCAGAGAGACAGATTTTCTTTTTAATTATTGTCAGGAGATGTACGTATTGTCTGCAGAATGCAGTAGAAAAAAACACTCTGCAACACTTCTGTTTTTAATAGAAAAAATTGTAATTCCCAAGGAAACTTTAAGGCATTTTTATTATAATCACAATGCTATAGTAATTCCTATATTATAATTATATTTAATGGCTTATAGTTATAGAATATCAGTATAATCTAAAATGCATTATGTATGCACCCTAAACAGGCTTTCAGTACCCTTATGCAATGGATGTCATGATATTTTCTGTCACTAATTTTTTAAAAGGACTAATATTTTCCCATTTGTTTCCTGTGGCCACAATAAGAGCAAATTGCGACTCTTAGCATTTGAGCTATTTGAGCAATTGAGAAATAGTTACTATTTCCTGAATTATTTATCTATGTTCTTTTTACCTATAGAAATTTTAACACCACAAGAGGGCTGTACTTCTGAGCACCTATAATACAACCATGTATTGGTTACCTTGGCAGAAATCTCTGGAAATATATTCAGGATTTTAGAGCAATACATTTTGTGAGTCACATTAGGCTCAGCTCTCAGCCAACACCTCCCCATTACCTCTCACGGATGGTGTTTTACCTTCAAATGAACTCTATGAAACAACTAGTAAAAAGGCAGTAGAAAGTTAAGGCATCAATTATCCAGCACTACAAAGTGCTTAAATGGAACTTTAATGCCTAGATACATCATTTAGAACTGAAATTTAAAGCACAGTGTGCCCATTTTAAGCAAAATGTACTATAGATTGGTAAGAAAAGGAACTATACAAGATATTGAATGGTCAGAGATTTAGATTAGAAAGAAAAGGCATATTTAATAGATAAAGAACACATTGTTGCAGGTGGAAGTGCCTTTTCCAAGGCAAATATTGTGGAAGAAGCAAAGATCCCTAAAATTCCTATACATGGGCAGATATATGGCTACATATCACAAGGTTTTAGCAATAGTAAAGTATTAAAGAAGTCAGATTATTCACATACTCAAATTCATTAGCTCTTCTGGGTACTCAGCAAACACCAACTATGTGAAAAATCCTCAGAACAAAAGAAGAGCTAACGTGAAAGTTCTTCTGCAATCTCGGGAAAGCAGAAGTCTTGTATCCCCTGCCCTTCTGCATTGCTATTATATGTAAGAAAGCCATGAGCAATCTCTAAGTGAATATTTTCCCATCCTCACTGCACAAGGCAATGCTGGGAACTGATCGTAAGATTCCACTCCTTAGGAGGAAGACCTGAAAGATTACACTAGCCCCTTGTTCCACAGCACCGTTATCCTCTGTCAAGAGTAAAATAACAATTATTCTTGTTGATGTGTTAAATCATATATTCTTGTGATTGAATATCTTGTGATTTTTTTTCTTTTTTTTAATGCCAGAGAGCAAAGTGACACAGCAGATACCCATACTATGTAAAAATGGTGAAAAAAGAGACAAAAAGTAAAGTTAATCTGAAAATGGTTATTTATATGTAAGGGAAAATTCAAAAGCCCTTTTAATGAACCTTAGTTAAAAAGAATCACTATTGATTAAACTCTGCGTCTTTTATCAGAGTTATATTAAACATAATAGAATGTGCAGGGCAGTGCACTGAAAAAATCTGTTTTTCTGTCCAGATAGACATCAGTCGGCCATCACTTTACATTTACTTCCTTTTCTTCTGGTGCACAAACTTTACTTTTGGAAAGTGATCTTCTGCATTGCTCAGACAGTAATCCTTCTTGGGTCTCCAGAAATACTCTTGACACTGGCACAATCTAAACATTTCAGAAAAAATATTTGTTAACACCTCTGAATAGGTGTTGCTTGTGGTTTAATTTTAGCTAATAAAATATTTGTTTAATATCTACACTGCACATCTCTGTTACTGGAAATGAACCATTAGATAACATACAGAAAATACTCCTAGACTCATTTTACCTATGCATCTGCTTTAACTATGCAATTCAAAGAAAGTTGTATCTTCAGAGAGAGTTTTGTAATTTAGCTTTCAGATAAATAAAAAAATTTTCCTTGTCAGTTTCAGAAATGTACTAACAAATTCTGGTTTTTTCATAATGTCCAGAAAATCACAGTACCACACATCAACCCATGTAAGTGCTGGGTGAAAACCTCTGAGACTTTAAGAAATTAACTGAATGTGATTTGACTTCTATCCCTTTATTGGCACACATACAATACTTTCAACCCACCCTCATGTTTTATCTTTTCTCAAGAGGATAAGACTCCAGGCACCAAGCAATATACTCCACTTTCAAACCTTCTTTAGTTAGTAGAGAAAACTGATGCATTCAAAAAGACTTAGCAAAGCAAAATATGATTAAGCTTCATTAATGTAACAATAATATCTTTTACATATGAATTCTTGGACTACGTTGTCAAATCCGTGCAGGTAGTTTCTATTTAGTGAGTTTGCTACTTACAAGAGATTTAGCAGGAAACTGTAAAAGAATCCCTCACAATAAGATACTTACTGTCATTTGAAAGATGGCTTTTGCAAGGTTTCAGAAAAGAAGTACACACTTATCTGTATACAAAAGAATGGAAATTGCAAGCGAATTTGGCCCTGAGTATAGCACAGGTGCAAACCAGTATTGTTAACTAGAGACTCACACCATGTAAAAGCAAGATGATTATTCTTCTATCTATCTATCTATCTATCTATCTATCTATCTATCTATCTATCTATCTATCTATCTATCTATCTATCTTTCTATCTTCCTATCTTCCAATCTTTCCATCTATTTCTATTTCTATTTTGGGAATTTCTAAAGAAAAGAAACTTGTGGTGTGAAATACAATATCTTACATGATTTATAAGAATTCTACAGCATTATATTTGTATGTGTATGTTTGAGTAAATTCTAGCTATCTTTTGAAATTTCTTCTAAAAATGTATACTGTGAAGATTTTGCCTAGAACATTTCAACAGAAGATTGCTGTTTGACCAGAAACAGAGCTGTATTTCCAAATGCTGCTAGTTTAGCTTTGATTTATTCACTGTAAATGGCTTTGATCAGAATTGAAGTAGCAATGAAAACAGAAATCAGGATTCATTATTTCATTAGTCAGAGGAAAAGGTACATCCCTCAACATGACATCAAAGTTAGGTTCTATTGTTAGTTGACTAATAAACGTTATTTTGTAAAGTGCAGCTACTTCAGTGATATCAGCACTGGCGACTTAGTTTCTCACATATCACTTTTTTATCTTGCTACATTGGTGGTCACTATTTCAGATATTCTTGGATAGTACTATACCATTGTACTTAATATCCCAGGGATTTTTATGGAAGTCAAAAGAAACTGTCCATGAATTGACCAAAAAGAAGTAAAAATATATTATTTCATATCCAAACACATTCAGTTTCCAAATATATACATCAGAAATAAACTATTTAATAAATTACATAAATTTAGAAAAACAATATAAAAACAAAAACTAAGCATTTTCTTATTTTTGTTTAAAGTGCTAAACATCATTAAGTCAATGAAGTCTTTGTGGACAAAGTTACTGAAAAATTGAGATAAAAATAATGGAATACCACATTAAGAAGCACAAGATCAGAGAACTGATTTTTATAAATGGCTCTTTATCTTTTTTTCCCACAGAAGAGGTTACTTGGGAAGATATTTATGTACCAAGAAATAATGGACAGTTTTAAGCATACACTCTCTCTTCAGAAAAGGTGGAACTATGAACTGAAAGCAGTAATAAATGTCCATCATTTTTGAGGGGGAAATAGGAAACTAATTTAATGTTAGGAACTACTTGCTAAATTGTTCAAATTTTATATCACTAGTTTTAATTTACTCACAGACTTATCCTAGGAAAAGTTGAGCTTCTTTGTGTCAGGTTGTCTGTTTCTCCAAAGAGATCAAAAAATCTGGGAAGAGTTAGTTCAAACATTGGAAATCAAACAGTATCTATATTTATTTGGATTCACTCCCTGCTATCTGCTTGAGACATACATGCAATACAACACCTTTCCCAACAAACATATCAATGTCATATTTGTGTAAAGAAAAATGCAATAAGGAGATTGCTCATTAATAGCCTTTAGGAGGCTGGAATATAGTGAGCAGATTGAAATCCAGAAATACAGAAGGATTCCCATGGTGTTTAAAATAAGGCAAAATGAACCCAAGCATTAACATGCAGGCAGCTCAATGTGTGTACTAGGCCATTGTTTGCACTTATTTCCTTACCCAGTATAACAGCTGCCAAACTCAGAGCCATAGCAGACAAGCTGCTTCACTGTGCATCACAGCTCACCCTTCAAGCTCTGCTTAAAATAATTCATTCTCAAACACCAACAGTCTACTAAATGGTGATGCTTTGACAGTGCTTCCAACGTGTGAAACAACCTAATTGACGGCAAACTAGCAATACCCAAACTCACCGAACTGTGTCTGCCCCTCTAGCAGGAAAACAAATATGGGGTTATATCCTGGTGTGTTATGGGAGTGCAGACAAAGCATCCTGCTCAGTGCCCTGCACTGCAGGATGATGCCAGAGCCCTATCTTTCTCTTCTGTATGAAACAGAGGACTTGACAGCAGGAAATGAGTTTTTCTGCCAGAATGAGGTGAACCATACCCTAAATAGAATATACATTCAATTCACTTCTTCCTGGATGAAATTCAGTTCTCTCTTTTTTTTTTTTTTTTTCCATTTGATGTCTGTCTTCCAACAATTTGTGAAACCTTCCAGATGTATGGCCAGAGCAAGAGAGACTGGCCTGCACGTCTAAGGTACACTTGCATGAAGCCTCATCTGAGTACTGGAAGCAATAGAATGATTCAAATCAAGAGGGATTCCTAGTTTCTTGGACAAATACAAGTACACTGCTTATCAGACAGTGATTTGCTACTTTCTATCCAATTCCACACTTGGCTTTCCCTTATAATAAAGCTCCCACCAACCACAGCTTCTTTTCTTTCTAACAAAAGGAGATAATACCAAATTCCCTTCAGTCACTTATAAAGAAATAAAATGTATACAGAAAAACTGTCCTGGTATATTTGGTGTAACTTTCTTACAAGAAAGGGTTATTTTTGCTTCTCTCTGGGCTAATAATTTTGATTATGTTCTATGATCAGTACTCACAGTACTGTTCCATTAGAATCTGTGTACTTTGTGTAGAAAGACAGTAACTTTTCTGTCTTTAGACATGGGATAAGTGAGACACAGAGAGGAATTGCTTGACCAGTGTTATTCAGCTTACTCACCTCCTTGACAGTACAGGCAGAAGCCAGTGCAGTGTTGTACTTCTTATCATAATGGAAGCACTTTCTTAGCAAAACAGCTTAACTTCCTGTAATCCCATAGCAAAACTCTATGGGAAAAAAAAGGTAAAATATCAAATTCTGGAGGTTTTTTAAATACAGCAGTATTGGAAGGACTCTATTGATAACACATAACTCTGAATCAAAGTTCTCACAGAAAACCAGCTTTTCTTTTTTTCGTTACTACCACAACATTATAATTTAAAAAATAATTAGCAGTTAAATTAACAGAGGCAAAGAAACTATAATAGCCATTAAAATATTTGTTCCTTAAATTACAATACCATTTGTGCAGTCTTATCTTCAGCTCTGCAAACCTTTTTGTTGGACATTTTTTGAAGATTAGTGTAAGTATCTTTATAAAGTATCATTCAAAAGGAGATGAACATTCATGTTGGATGGCTAATGAGCAAAGCAGTAGCAGTAGAGTTCTGTTTTCAAAAGCTGAAGCTCTTGAATATGTTTGAAGAATGCCTGTATTATTTTTTCAAATTAAAAACAGAACAAAACAAAATCTGAAGGAAAAGAGCTCAGCTGTGTTCAATTTTCCTAGTTTAAAGGGAGTTTCAGTTTGAATTGAACTGTGTTTCATAATGGCTTACAAGGAATAATTCTTCCAGTTGCTGTACTGTAGAAATGTAAATTGGAGATTAAAAGTCCATAGAAGAAAGGCTCTGTAGGATCTTTTGTTAGGTATATTCCCATAGCTGTCATACTCTTTCTATATGGTAGTTCAGAGAAGCTAGGTCACTTTGAAATATGTAGAAAGCATTTGATCAAACAGGGAAGTTAGTTGACAGTACGGAGCTGCACACCATCTCCCTGAGATATCTGGCAACCATAAAATATAAAACTGCAGAACTGCTGACCAATGTGTATGCAAGCTATCTTTAAAAAGAACTACAGTGAGACATCAGTAATTTCAGCATCACTATCACCACTCTGACAAAAGGAGTGTCCAATGTAATTTCCAGTTCCTGGAATGAATCTAGGCTTTTTCAAATAAACTTCAGCAGGAATAAACACAAACCAATACAATTAGGAAAACCATAACTAAAAATTGCTGAAAAATACCCATGTGCTTATGAAACCAGATCTGACAGCTGCAACTGGGGAAAGAGATTTTGGACCAACAGAGTACTCTGAAATCAGTATGCAGTGGTAGAAAACAAAGTGAACAAAATCATGGGCATAATCAGGATATATTATATCTTCCAGGTTTCTGTTTACTGTCTAAAGAATAATCATATCTTTTTGTCTTGTAGTTCCCATTAAAAAAACTGCTTCATTAATTATTGAACAAAGAGGCTTCTCTTGTTCTGGCATAAAACATTTACATGCAAGGGATTATTGTTCTTGGGACAGAGTGGACCTGTCTCTAGTAAATCACCTTTTTCTACAGATTATGAAGCAACTTTTCCAGGAAGCCTTTCTCAGGTTGATCTTTTAAATTTGCCTGGCTGCTATGGCTAAAATTCACCTCCAGTTATAATCTGACAGCAGCTTTTTCAGGTAAAAAAATGATCTTTTGATGGGTTGACCTTTGCTGGAGGTCGGGTGCCCACCAAAGTCACTCTATCACTCCTCCCATCAGCTGGATAGGGGAGACAAAAGATAACAAAAAGCTCATAAATTGATGTAAGGATAAGGAGAGATCACTCAGCAATCACTGGTATGGGCAAAGCAAACTCAACTTGGGTAAAATTAATTTATTATCCATCAAATCAGAGTAGGGTAATGAGAAATAAAGTCAAATCTTAAAACTTAAATCTAAAGCCAAATCTTTCCCCCTCCCCATGCTTCACTTCTTCCTGGGTTTAACTTTACTCCTGATTTCTCTACTTTCTCCCTCCAGCAGCAGCAAAGGAGCCAGGAATGGAGGCAGTGGTCAGTCTCTGCCCCTGTTTCCTCCTCAGGCAAAGGATTCTTCATATTCTTCCCCTGTTCCAGTGTGGGGTACCATCCATGGGAAACAGTCCTCCGTGAACTTCTCCAATGTGGGTCCTTCCCACAGGCTGCAGCTCTCAAACTGTTTCAGCGTGCATCCCTTTCACAGGGTGCCATCCACAGTAGTAGGAACAGACTGCTCCAGTGTGGTCCCCCTTGGGGTCTTAAGTCTCACCAGCAAACCTGCTGAAGCGTGGGGTGCTCCCTGCACAAGTCCACAAGTCCTACTCAGGAGCCTGCTTCAGAGTGACGTCCTCCAAGGCTGCAGGTGGATTTTTGTTCCACAACGGACTTCCATGGGCTGGAGGGGCACAGCTGCCTCATCATGGTCTACGCCATGGGCTGCAGGGATATCTCTGCTCTGTTGCCTGAAGGACCACCTTGGTACCTGCAGAGTTTCTGCAGATGTGTTTCACATTTTCTTACTCCTCTTTACAGCTGCATTTGCTGTTGCACAGCAAATTTTTCCCCTTCTTAAATATGTCAGTCTAGAGGCACTTCCATTGTCACTATGGTCACAGTCTCGGTTAGCAGTGAGTCCATCCTGGAGCCAGTTGTCATTGGCTCTGTCAGACATAGGGAAAGCTTCTGGCATCTTCTCACAAAAGCCATTCCTGTGGTCCCTCTACTACCAGAACCTTGCCTTGTAAACACAATATAGGTCTATTCTCACAGCTATCTTACTGAAAAGAGAGTAAAGGGATGTGCTTTTCCACTTTGTTAAAAATGGAATCAGAAATTAACTAAATAAGGCACAAGGCCAGTTTTTAAGTACGCCAATTTAGTTCCAGCTTAGAAGTGGCTCAAATCAAGGTTAGAAGCAGAACAATGTAAGGAATTAAGGGAGGTGATAATGACTTCTAGAAAATTATATGAGAGAAATAGGAAAGAAATTATTATACTGAAAGATTAAAGAGAACGATTGCATAACATAGGAGGATTGTATAATATTTAGAATACTGCTGAATTGCCGTAAGATTAGAGTGCTAGAGAACTAACTCACGTTGGAACTACTAAAACTCAGCTTTTTCAGCTTCCATTCCATTGTCTCAAAACAGTCAGTCCCAAAGGAAAGGCAACTATTTTTATCCCAGGATATGTAGGAAAAGATTACAACTCTTTTTATCTTCCTTGTTCTGAGGCTGAGTTTAAGATTTGGTAGCAGCAATTGAAGCTATGCCAAGTGTGAGTCACAATGCATAGGGTGGGAGACAAGCAAGAATATCAATCACAGTGCAAGGAACTTGTTCCTGGAAGAAACTGGTGCTACATTGAATCACTTAGACTTGTGGGAGCTGAGATCTTTATTGTATTCATGAAACCCAGTGAAAACATGGAATAGTATTCATTCCAAATTGCTCAAATGTGATGAAATATTTGGTACTGAACAAATGTATATTCAATGTATTTAACATGAGTAGTAGATTGCTGTCTTGCTCATCACTACAATAACAAAATTGAGGTTTGGCATTTAAATCCTTCCCTCCATCTTATTTTCTTTGTTTACACTTTTTCTTTAACTCTCCTAACTCATGTCAAAACCATGAAACTATATGCCTGTCTTATACTGTCTGTGCTCGCTATATTAATTAGCATATTATGTAGGGTGACATAATTATATAGGGTATGGTCATGCACATTCTATCGATAACTTTTGTGTGCACTTATATTTTTTCAGGAAGAGTATGTTTCCCACAAAAGCAGTAGTTGAAGCACTCTGTTTTTCCTGAAACGTAATTGGAGAGTTTGAATAGCTTGTAGTCTGAATTGGACTTTTTTTTCTTTTTTTATAAGATTGATAGCAACTAAAGAAAATGTAGGTGTTTTGAAGGGTTTGCCATGCTGTAATATTTTTCCAGTGACAATACTGGAAGCTGAAAAGAAACTAAAAGTAACTTATTTTAGACTATTTTAAGGGGAAAATTGTTATAAATTTGAAATTAAAACATTTTCTGCTTTTCTTCTCCAAATCTATTTTTAAATGTTGATTCTAGAGATACTGTAAATATTTATTCATTTTTCCTAGTAAATCTCAGTGTGCACTTCTAGGTTATTTAGAGATTACTGTTGAAAAGACATTAGTATTTATTTGTGTCATACTCATGAACCATATGCATTTCTCTTGTATTTGACCACACAAGCATCTACCCTAGGAAATCAAATATTTTCCAAAATATATATTATCCTGGATTATAAATCACCTTTTAGGTTTTTAAGTACATAAACTTTAATTCCATTATTAATCTGTAGATTATCTCATCTTTTCCTTAGGAATATAAAGTAAAATGGAATATAAAATGATAAACTTGTCCAGAATGCCATGACTGAACTCTAATTCTTTCTTGCCACTTTTGCTTTATCTATTCTTATGGGAATGCTCTCTGGACTACAGCCTATTTTAAAAAAAAAAAAATTACTGAATCAGGACTTGATGTTATGTGGTTATCTTCTTAAAATATTTTTAGCTTAAATTAATTTTAATTTCTAACTCTCCAATACAGAAAATATTACTCTGTTAATTATAATTTTATAATAACTAAATTATAGGTTATTCAGAATGGCTGAAGAGTATATATTTGTAATATATAAGTACATATATTTGATGGTCTACACTCAATGAACTGAAATGTGAGAACTAGACAGAAAAGGGTAAGGCAGTACATGAAAAGCATGGAGAAAATGTTGATAGAGTGTGCATATATAAATACATATATATATATATATATAAATATATATATATAGTATACAGTTGATTTTAAGGCAGTTAACTTACTATACAAATTTAAAAAACTCTTGGATCTTAAAGGACTGAGATCATTGTAGATGTTTACAAAGTGCTTCCTTCACCACTAAGGGTAGCATAAAAAGAAAATTGTGGATGCTGCTTAAAACTCTAGGACAATGAAAACTGGAATTACTGGCGTAGGAAAGGTCAGTCAATTTTTTTCTGACTCATGAAGCAGAGAACAGGAATAACAGCCTTGTATTAATTTTGATTTTATGTGTTATATAAAGGGAAGCCAAAGGAGGGATGCACTGCTATAGTTAGAGCTGGTTATTATATTGTCAATTTTCAATTTGTTTCCATAAATTTTGCTAGAAGCAAGAACTGTTGTTGCTTGTTCATATCTGTTCAAATGAATGAGATATTTTGTGTAATTGGATGTAATATCAGCTCTACCTTGCCCTACCTCTGCAAGAAAGTTAAGGAAAAGGGAAAGAAATGGCTACAGAAATTAGTATTTTCTAGTTCTCCCACTGCTGGGACTGCTCAGCAAGAAAAAAGTAAAATTGAGGATGTCAGATCCATTTTCTCATTAGCCTACTGAGAAACAGATTTGAAAGGGTTCATTTTGCTAATTTTTCAGCCAGCAGGCATTGTTACAATTCTACTAACAGGCATAGAAGATAACAATGAAAAAAATTAATAACTATATATCAGCTTTGTTGGCTAGAAGGTTATCATAGGCTGGGGTGATCAGCAATATACTTTCACAGAAAACTGATGGAGTACATAATTTAGGGGTTATGTTACTGCAGTAAATTCAACTCAAAATAAGAACAATCAAAGGCAAAAGAACAACTTGTTTCCATCAGATAGCCTTTAAAAAAAACAAAAAGAACTCAGCCATTAGGTAGTGTCCTGTGCTAATTAATGGTGCTACTCAAATGTCTTACTGTCATGAAAGATCAAAATAAAACATATTCACAAAAACAGGCAATTTCAATAGAGACGTAAGTACCTTTGTACTTACTTATTTGTGAAGACCTTGAAAAAGATTTAGGAAATGTTTTCCAGTTTTTCTGTTTCAAATCTACACTAATTTCTATTGGAGTCATGTTTAAACATCTAAACCCAGAAATAGAACTCTGTATTGAAGTGTATAATGATATTCTAAATTTCAAGGTCTGACAAATATTTTCAGGAGATATTTACGCATTTGGACATATTTTTAAAGGAAGTGCATACACACACAGTTTTAAGAAACTGCAGGATATGACTGGTCTCTCCAGATAGGGAGATAAACTGGACTCAGTGGTGTGTCTTGTCGGGTTCATAATCTTCAGGTTTTGTTGTGTGCAATTAAAGACTTAAGGGGAAAGAGGAAAGAAAGAATCTTGATTCATGTCTGTGTCTTACCTCCATAAGGTCAGAACAGGCCAAGGCATTTATGCAGACCAGACCAGAGAGCCTGAAGCTATTCCAAGGGAACAGTGGGGAAGTATCCTGTGTTTTATAATCTCCAAAGGTCAAGATGATTCTTTGCTCATTTTCAAATTACTATATTTCTTTGCTAAAACTTTGGAGTCACAAATAAATCTGAATACAGATTGTTCTATGAAATTGGCTACAGCAATGAGCCTTTTCATAGCTAGAAAATACAAAATGGTGAGAATAATAATGTGCAGCAATTATTTAAGGTAGTACTTCAAATAATTTTATTAACATTTAATCCACTTCTAGTACTGCTTTTACATCCTCTACTATCATTAAAAACATAATGACAAAAGCTGTACCTGTTAAATTACATGTTCACAATTTGCTTATCAATTAAATGAAATAAAAATACAAAATACAAAGGAAAAATAAATTGACAATCAAAAAAAAAAAACAAAAAAAAACCAAAAAAAACAAACAAAAAAAAAAAAAAAAAAAAAAAAAAAAAAAAAAAAAAAAAAAAAAAAAAAAAAAAAAAAAAAAAAAAAAAAAAAAAAAAAAAAAAAAAAAAAAAAAAAAAAAAAAAACAAAAAAAAACAAAAAAAACCCACCAAAATCCTCTACCTGGCTACACCAAAGATGTGACAAAATATCTTGCAAGCCAACAAACTCAGATTCTAGTAGGCCAGCTAAGCAAATGCACTGTAAAATTAAGGATCTGTTATTTAGGAAAGGTGAACTGTATCATACTAAATGCACTAAAGAACACTGTAATACACTTTGGGTAATTGATTCAGAGCATTTAATTTTAGGTAATCAACTACAGAACCATAAAACAACCAGAACTTAACTAACAAATCTGGAGAAACTATTTAATGAATAATTTGCCCCTAAATATTACTTGTGGAATTTAAAAATCTTTCAAAAGAAAAAGAGGAGCCCAAGGTATGCAGTTACCTTAAAGGTAAGTATTTCTTTTTCTTCTAGGTAAAAAAATTTGGTCAGTACTACAGAGATCAGACCAGTGATTTCTTGCAAGTTCTACATTTTCTAATTTGTACTGAAGATAAAATGTTTAAACTTAATAATTGCAAATACATTTCTCTCTAAACATATTTAAGGCCACATCCACAAGTGATGTGAAAGAATGTGACTATAAAATTCAGTGGAGGAATACAAGCCTGGTTCTCAGCACCCTGCACAAAATTCTGAGTTCACTGTTGTCTGAATTAAATACAGAGTTTTGTTTTAACTGTCCCTTTCATGGATTTCCTGACAATTTTTTCAAATTTTTATAGGTTTCTATTTGCTTCTAATCTTAATTGATTTTCTGATTGCTTTTTGTAGCTGTAGTTGTTCTAATTAAATGTTTAGCCAAGTAATCATGATGATCTAATTAAGATGTTCTAGTTAATCTCTATTTGTAGTAGTTGTTTTCTTTATAAAGTTGTTTTATGTAAGGAAGACTTAATCATTTGTTTGGTGTTGTGGTTACTGATCTCTACTTCCTCCAATTTAATCTTCCTCCCATATTGTTTTTCCTTTTGGTTTAGGATCTCAAAATACTAAAATAAGTTAGAGGTTCTGTTCCCCACTCTTCAAAGACCTGCCATCATGTTCTTACAGAAAAATGCCCCCTCTGTTATGACAGCAGATTTCCTGGGATTTTGTGACTGGAGCTTTGGAGAAAATATAGCAAAGATTCAGTGTTCAGTTGTATTCTGAGTGTATGTACAACAAGCTGCAAAATTTCTTAGGTCTGACCTCTTAAGCTGAGGTCACTTGCTCTGTTCAGTCTAGAGAAGAGGAGACTGAGGGGAGACCTCATAGCTGTCTACAGCTTTCTCATGAGGGGAAAAGGAGGGGCAGGCACTGACCTCTTTTCTATGGTGACCAGTGACAGAACTCAAGGGAATGGCATGAAGCTGAGCCAGGAGAGGTTTAGGTTGGATATTAGTAAAAGATTCTTCATCCAGAGGGTGGTTGTGCACTCAAAAAGGCTTTAGAGGGAAGCAGTCACAACACCAAACCTGACAGAGTTCAAGAAGTGTTTGGAAAATGTTCTCAGGCATATGGTATGATTTTTGGATTCATATTGTGAAGGGACAGGAGCTGGATTTGATGGCCCTTGTGTGTTCCAGGATATTCTGTGATTCTATAGTTAATTCATAAAACAGAACACTATCTCTGCCAAACAATGTAATGTTACTGCAGTGTGATAGAGTGGGTGGCCAGGACTGGGACAAACAAAGTGTTGTGTAAACCTGAGTTAACTCTTTTGTTGTGTTTTGATCTGAACTAGCTGGTCTAACAAGACTGCAGGCATCACTTTCCAAAGGATATGTTAGTGAAACTATGCTTGACTTTAGTTTCTCCACCTTACAAAATGTTTAAAACTGTCCTCCAGCTCCTCCTAAAGTAATTTCTCATGTATGAGGAAACAAAGGCATGAATTAAAATTACTGTCATTGAGGTTTTCAGCCAAATCATAAGTGAGTCCCAAAACTCTCATAGACACAAATAAGTCTGCTTGAACTGTTTTGTAATAGGTGTATTAGGGCTTGGGACTCCCAGATGTAAATGTTATGTATTACCAATGCAGTCAATCTGCTTTAAGATAAATTCCAGGTACTCTATACCCTTCAGCCTGAAGACTGTGGATCTTTTCTTGTACAGGGTAGTTTAGCAGCACAGATTGCATGGATTAGCAGCATCTCCATACTCATTTATGCACTTCCCCATAGGAACTACTTTTATGCTATTTCTTGACACAGAAAAACCTCTTGCATTTTAAGGATAGAGACTTTCTGTCAAAGAAATGCTGGAAACCACAGTGAATTTGAAAGGATATCTGTTACCTGCAGCAAACTGGAGTCACATAATATTATCATAAGTATTGCCACATTATTCTGTAATTTCTTCTGACAGCATAAGTATCTATCCACACTAAAAATCTTTAAAGACTGTCATTGGATCAGATACTTCTGTGTGTCATATGCATCATTATGCATGTGTAATGATGGTTTCCTGGTGGTAAACTGAGAAAAATGATACAAAAAGAAGTATAACTTACTTCTGAAATCTATCATTCACTTGTCTCTTTTTTCCTATTGATTATGAAAATTGAACATTATTATAGGATTATATTCCCCTTCCTAATTTACTCATACATGTGCTCTCTTACTAACATTATTTGGACTTAAAACAATAAGGAAAATAAATGTTTATGTCATCAAATCTAATGGCTAGAGTTCTCAGTTTATTAGTTTTGCACACTATCTGAATCCTTCTCTTTCCTGGGAAATAAAGAAATAAAATAAAATTCTGTTCATTTCACGTTCAGAAAAGCAATTTTTAACACAGCTTAATGTTATGGCCTTTAAATGTAGAGGGAAACAAATGTGTCTATTCAGGTGACCTAGGATATCACCTTAATCCCCTCAAAATGTTCTATATGAGGACTGGTCTTTCAGAAGTGCTTAGCCATAGCTGTCATTTTTATCAGGATGTTTCAGACACCAAGAAGCAAACAGAGTATATAGTGAAGAAGTCAGGACTCAGGTGCTGAACCTGGGATTCCTGAGAAGACTTAAAATATGTGATCCATGCTCCATGAGGCTTGGAAGTTAAGGAACAGGACCTATGGGAGCCATGAACTTTTTAAAGAACGAGATGGAGTTAGGTGGATTAGTGTACTGTTTTTAAAATATCACTAGGTTTCTAAGTTCAGGCAACTGAACAACACTTTAAAATATTTCAAACAGTGCTAAAAACAGTCTAAGTGTAAGCAACTGAATTAAGCCTAGGAGAATTTGAAAACCTCCTCTGCTGACTAAATGAAGGGACTTGTTACAGCTTCTTAACTTTCAGCACATACACCTTTGAAATGTTTTAGGATATCTGGACTGATTTTCAGGTGCCATTTACAAAATAATTTAAATCCATTTGAAATTCCTCTTTTTTTCCTTCTAACACTGCAGTGAATAGTGTTTTATAATAATAAAGACTTTATACAAAGCCTTAAAGAAAGCTGATATGGCTAATTGCAACATATTAACAGTAGCAGTACACTTACTTTAAACTCAACACCACAACATGCATGTATG
This sequence comes from Orthonyx spaldingii, assembly GCA_013397795.1. Taxonomy (NCBI): domain Eukaryota; kingdom Metazoa; phylum Chordata; class Aves; order Passeriformes; family Orthonychidae; genus Orthonyx; species Orthonyx spaldingii. The sequence goes on along the minus strand of VZTJ01005116.1, from coordinate 579,991 downwards.
TAAAACATGAACTTATAATCACATACCTACTGAAAACCCAATGAAAAACAATGTAGAAGTGATATAAAAATGCAAAAAAATAGGAGGCAATATTCCTCAGGTCAAAAAGGCACAGTATCACATGGTGGTTTTTCACTAGATAGACCAGATTGCCTTCACATTCAGGTAATGTGATCCTGATGAGCTTTCTCATCTGAAGCCCTGTGCAGTGGGAAGAATCTATTGATTGTCTTAATTTCATGTTTTATAGAAAGTTTTACAGACACTTCCTGTATTACTAAAATGCATAGTCTGTTTCTGCAGGCTTCCCTTTTAAATCTCTATTTTTAGATATTAACAATTCAAGGGGAGTATGATTTTCATCTGCATAAAATTATTCACAGTATTCATTTTTGCTTCATCTTAAATAGATGTTATACAGAAATTATCTTAAATTCAGAAAGTATGTCTTGAATTTAATCTTCTAGACTTACAAAGAGGAGGTTTAAATATGATTATGAAAAAATGAAACATGGGGAGCATTAATTTAACATATATGCTATCAGATTAAAAAGTTATTTCCATAAATCTCTTCTGTCTGAGCAAAAAAAAAAAAAAAAAGGTAGAACTTTATGATATATGTGGGTATCATTTAAATTATGTTAGTGTCAGCCTTCATATGATGTTAATAAACACTTGTATTTATATGGTACATTTACAGGAATTAATTTTCTCACTAATATTTAGATCTAGATCCAATGTCAGAGCTCTCTGCTATGCACTATGTACGATATATGGGGCAAGAGAGGAAAAGTATTATATGAAATTACTACAGGAATTTTACATTTGTGTCTGATTATGTCATCATTTATGCAGTAAATTTTCCAAAACTTTCCCATGATCTCTAGCTGGGTTTTAACTGGTTGGTATATAAGACTGGTACACTGAAGAAAGCCAGGTCAAAAATATCCCAGTCACTGCATGGTATGAAATATCCCTTTGGCCAGTTGGAGTCACCTGTGCCAAACATGTCTCCTCCTAGCTTCCTGATCAACTCCAGTCTGCATGATGGGGTAATAGAGTGGGATGAAGAGAATGCCTGTTCAGCAATAGCCAAAAGACTGGTCTGTTATCCACACTGTTTCAGAAAAATCCAAAACACAGCACCATACGTGGTGCTCTGAAGAACGTTAACTATATCCCAGCCAGACCCTGTACACTCATGATGAATTAAAACAAGAGGAAATAATAAACATGAATTACATAGGACAGAGCCAAAGAGAGTTGGCTATATGTGCTGGTTTTGGTTGGGATAAAGTTAATTTTCTTCATAGTAGCTGTTATGTGGCTATGTTTTGGCTTTGTGCTGGAAACAGTGTTCATTAACAGAGGAATTTTTATTGTTACTGTTGAACAGTTCTTACACAAAGCCAAGGCCTTTTCTGCTTCTCACCCCACATCACCAGCAAGGACTCTGGGGGTGCACAAGAAGCTGGGAGGGGACACAGCCAGGAGGGACAGACATAACCCTACTGATCAAAGGGATATTCAAGACTGTATGGCATCATATAAATCTGAGGGGAGAAGAAGGAGAACGGGGGAGGGGAGTGTTGGCGTTTTTTTCTTCCCAAGCCACCATTCCATGTAATGAAGCTCTGCTTTTCTGGGGATGGCTGAACACCTGTCTGCCCATGTAAAATTGTGATTGAGTTGATTGCTTTTCTATCCTTGTGTGCATGGCTTTTGCTTTATCTCTTAAACTGTCTTTATCTCAACCCACAAATTTTCTCACTTTTACTTTTCTGATTCTCTCCCACATGCTGAGAGTGTCGAAAAAGTGTTTATGTGGTGCTTAGTTGCTTGCTGGGATTAAACCATGACAGTTCTTGGCATCCAGCATAAGTCTTGAAGGGCTCAAGGTAACAACAGATTTTATTGGAATGGGATTGGCTGAATGTATACCTGTTGTTGCTTGTGGGAAAACATAACCTTAGCATAGATGGGTTTCAGCTGTGTGGCCTCTACCCAAACGAGCTTCAGCTGTGACCCTGGGTGGGGCAGCTAAGCTAACCAGTCATGGTGTGGGGAGGAGCATGTGCTGTATGGTATAAAAGGTTGTGTTTTAAGAGGCTGAAAATAAAGCAATTGATACTACTATTGCTGAGGCCTGCCTTGAAAATATCCCTGGATTGGTTGCAAGAGTGCTGTTGCAGTTGCTGTTTAGCTATTGATCATCAGGCTCCTGTGCTTGCTGTGGGATTTGTGTGACTTACTGTACATTGAAGCCTAGTGCTCATTAGTGGCCACATTTTGCTTTTGCTGCTCACTGTACTGGTGATCACCCTACTTTGCTGTGCTTGGGAATATTTGGATAACAGCACTGAGAATGCACCTGGGCTGACAAATGGTCAAGGCTTTGCTGCTGTTTCTGTGCTGCTCTACTGGACACACTGGAACTCCAGTGTCAGCTCAAGTCAAAGGAACTGTGATCTATGGATAACTCCACGTGAGCACAGGACACCATGAAGAGTCTGTGGGCATGAATAAGTCCACACCAGAGCAGGTACCTCTCAAAGTGGCTGTGGTTATGTTTGTGATTTAGCAGGTAGATTTAAATAATTTTTGATTGTCCTGTCTATCCTGTGTGATCAGATCTTAGAATCATAAAATTTCTGAGTATTTGAGTGGGAAAATACCCTTAAGATTATCAAGACCAAGCACTAACCCAGCATGTGAAGTCTACTACTAGACCATGGCCTTAAGTGCCATATGTCTTTTAAATAAATATCTCCAGGGCTGGTGACAAAGCCACTTACCTGGGCAGCCTATCCCAATGTTTGACAACCCTTTTGGAGAAGAATTTTTCCTTTATATTCAGTCTAAACCTTCCCTGAAACCACTTAAGACCATTTCCTCTTGTACTATAACCAGATTCAAAGGCGATGGGAGAGCAGGCACTGTCTTTTCTTCAGTTTTAGCAAGGCTTTAGAGACTTTGTTCCACAATGTCCTGGTTTTAAAGTTAGTATGTTATAGACTGAGTGGGTGAACAAACAGATGAAGAATAAGCTGTTTGGATGTCTGGCTCAGAAGGCTGCAGTTAATAGATTGTTCTCTGTACCAGTCAACCAGAGGAATAATGGGTCTCCATACATGTGTCTGTACCAACAGGCTGAAGAAAGGAGGCTCAAGGGAACCTAAGAGCAGTTTCTCAGTAATTATCAGGGACAGGTGAGGTGATAGGAGATTGATCAAGGCTCTTCACAGCCATGCATGGTGGGAGGATTAGAGGCAACACACTTAAGTTCAAACAAGAGACAGAGAAGGCCTAAGGAGAAACTTTTTTCCTAAAAGGACAGTGTACTAGTTTGAAAACAAACTAGTGGGAGATCACAAGTCAGAATTATAATTTAAGAGAAAAATTTAAATAAATGCAAGAGTACAAGAAGCACTGAGAGAGTCAGGATAAACCTGATACCCTGTTAGTTAGGGTGGTGGTAGCAGTCCAAATGAAGTGAGTCTGTTGGAGCAGTGATCCTGTAGATGGGTCTGGTCTTCACCTGAAGGTCCAGTGATAGCTCTTGTCCTCTGGCAATCCAATAGGTGGTGCTGCTTGTGCTGTTCCAGACCCCAGATTATATCCAGGTGGGAATGTTTGGCTCCTCCCCCCTGGGGGGAGCATCTCACAGTGGGATGACTTAATTCCATGAGTCATGAGGTGGGTTCTTGATGGCCCGTTAACAGAGATAACTCCCTCTGGGGGCTATCAGGGATGAGTCATGGTAAGAGATAATGAACACTGCCCCACCTGCTTTAACAGCTTGTGAAGATGATAGTAGAATATATACTTTTGGTTATGTCTTACATGGTAACCTCGGACAGACAGAGAATGGATGATGTAGCTCTCAGAGACTGTGCAGTCTCCAGCTTTGGAGATTTTCTAGACCTGGCTGAACTAAGTCAATTGGACTTCACAGGTAAACATACTTTGAGCAGAATGTTGGACTAGATCTCTCCCAACTCTAATTCTCTTATTAGCCTATGAAATACTTCTATTTTCTCATTTAGGCGCAGCTCTTAATAACGCTTCTCTGGAGACTTTTAATAGCATCCAGAGGAAATGTTTATATGTATATAATTACTAGTAATTTTCTACCTCTCCTGAGAAAGACTGTAAAAATATTATTGAGAGACAGAAGCTTTTATATGTTTTTATTGAGTAGACATTATTACAATGAACATCATTATTCCTCTTAAACTGAATTACTTTCTAAATAAGTGACCTTTGGGAATATCTGATGGGGTTTTTTTTACAATATTTCATTAAATGTTTATATATTTTTACTTGTAGTAGTTCAAAATCTTGCCAAACGAACAATGAAGTCGTAAAATTTCCAAAGTATGATTTTATACCATTATTTTTCTGTAAATTTCTGTGCTGTGTTCTGAGTCATTCTTTTGGAGGAAATTCAAGTGAATTTGAGGATTCAATGTTTTTCAGTGTAAAGTAGATGACTACTTACTACCTATGTTTCAGACACTCTCTTTAAATGTTACCAGCCTAATATGTATAGTTATAATCTTGCTACAAAGATTTATATTGCAGGTGTCTAAAATTAGCTGAGATGATTGAAACATGAATATGAATGTTTTCTGGTTTTGAAATTTTAGTAACACTGGAAAGTACACAGCTCAGTGGTGAAATGAAGAAAGATTTTAGGATGAATTTCAGAGTTTCTCTTGCCACTAAAAGGTGGCATAGCTTTTATCGTGGTTTGATCTTTGAAAAGAAAGGAATTGAGTCATTTGAGTAAACTTAAAAATATGCGTAGGGAGACACATTCAAAAAGGTAACCTAAGAGGTAGCCTTTACTCAGGAATCCACTCTGATAAAAAGCATCTTCTAATTTTCCTCATGAGAATTTTTTATGCTATTTGCAGAAATTCTGAAGTTAGAATTAAGCAAGGAGAATCATTTCTCTTGATGTTTAGTATCCAGTACAATGATGTTTTCACAGAATTCCAGAAAAAATTAGATTGGAAGAGACCTTTGAGATCATCAAGTCCAACCTATGACCTAAGGACACTTTGTCAACTACACAATGGCATTGAGTGCTACATCCAGTCTTTTCGTAAACACCTCCAGGTATTGTGACTCTACCACTACCCTGGGCAGCCTGTTTCAAAGGGCACTTTCTAAGCATGAGTACATTGAGTGTGTCTTGCAGTCTTTCACCATCTAAATTTTTTTTCTAAATGAAAATCTTGAAAACTATAAGCTTATTTAGTACATTAATTGTATCATATATATGTGAAATGAAAATTAAAGAGATGAAAATACATTTTGTCTCCCAATCACCCTTTCTGTGAAAAAATTCTTCTAATGTCCAACCTAAACCTCCCCTGGTGCAGCTTATGTCCTCTTGTCTTGCCACTGGTTATCTGGGAGGAGAGACCAATTCCCACATGACTACAGCCTCCTTTCAGTTGGTGTAGGGTGATAACATCCTCCCCTGAGCCTCCTTCTCTCCAGGCTAAACATCCCCAGCTCCCTCAGCTATTCCTCATAGGGTTTGTGTTCCAGACCCTTCACCAACCTTGTTGCCCTTCTCTGGACATGCTCCAGCACTTCAACATCCTCCCTAAATTGAAAGACCCAGAACTGGACACAGCACTAAAGGTGCGGCTCACTAGCACCAAGTAAAGGGGGACAATCACTGCCCTGGTCCTGCTGATCACATTCTTGCTGATACAGGCCAGGATGCCATTGGCCTTCTTGGTCACGTGGGCACACTACTGGCTATGTTCAGGCTGCTGTCAGTCAGTACCCCCAGGTTCCTTTCTGACTGGTACTGAATCAGTTTGTCCCTTTGTGGCATGTGACAATTAATAGTATATGCCTACTAAAAATACCAAAATAATAATTTATTGTCACTTCATCATAGATATTCTGCAAGCTGTTTCAGTAAAACACACAAATAAAAACAACTTTCTGAAGACTAGAAACTCACAAAGTTAAAATATTTGAGAAGACTTTTAACATTTTTTGCTAAATACTGAACTAGTATCTAAGGAAAACTAAGGAGGAAGAAGCCAATAATAGCACAAATTTACAAAGCCTCTCTGCTTTCTAAGCATGAGTACATTGAGTGTGTGTGTCACAGTCTTTCACCATCTACATTTTTTTTCTAAATGAAAATCTTGAAAACTATAAGCTTGTTTAGTAGATTAATTGTATCGTATATATGTAAAATGAAAATTAAAGTGATGAAAATACATTTTGTCTCCCATTTCACTACTTATATCCACATGATAATAATTAAGGCATGAAAGCCAGACATAGGTTTTATTGTTTTTGCTAGTATGCACTAAAATTTTAAAGTGTTGGCATATAGAAATGTGTTTTTGCCAGTCCTAATATGCAACCCACAATATAACAATGTAATATCTGTACTTCTTGAGTTCAACAACATTAATGAAGGTAATAAAAACATTTCATGTATGGTTATGTTTAGTCAGAATCAAAAGACAATCAGCATTGTGAAAACATTTGCATTCATTATCATATAATTAGATAAACTATTTATCTTTCCTTACACCTGTGAACTCCTGTCAGACAGCTAAAATAGATTTGCATGTAAATTTATATAACTTCAGTAATTTCAGTGTGTTAGCTTGTTTAAAGCTTCTGAAAGAAAATAAGTGGGAAATTGGATATTGTGAAACCTGGTTGATTTGTTTGTTCCAGTAATTTCAATGATTAAAGATAATTTTGTGGTGTGCTGAGGTATGACAACTTCCTGTTTATGAAAGGTCTCATGTAGCTGTATTATATACGAACTTTAAGAAAACCTGTGAGTTAATTGCTAAGGTACCTTAAAAGACTTACTACATTTTTACTCAAAGGGTATTACTGAAGGATATTTCACCACTCCTTTTACATAAAACATTTCTGAAATATGAATAGTGCACACTTTAGCTAAAAGATTGTTCAGCAATCCTGCATGGATACTGTAGATTACCATTAGGTTTTTTCTCATTCTGAGACTGATTTCCCCAAGACATATACAAATAATGAACTAAGGTTTCTCATTTATGCAGCTGTCCAAGATATTATACAGCCATTTAAAAAATAATTACTTTTTAAAATAAATCCATCATTGTACAACAAAAAAAGAACTTGAGGAGGAAATATCTGTCAAACGCATCCCACTAAAAATGGTTAAGAAAGATATTATGAAATCACTTGAAATCACAGTTGATAGAATTGACAACTACTGAAAGCTTGAGTGAGTTTCAAACCTCGTAAATCTGAGTAAGGGATAATGAGGAGTGGTTAGTAAAAAATGAAATACAACTAATTTAATTGAAAATCTGTTTAAATCTCACTTTGATTTCTTAATTCACTTGTATTTGGCACTTAAGTGCTGTGTCAATTTGACTGTGTCATTCTACTACATTGGAGGAACTTTCAGTATATTCATTCCTTCCCTATGTCTAAGATCCTTGATCTTTGGAGATTTTTTTATTCCTAAGATGAAAAGTCACTATGTGCATATAATCACAGCTGCATATTATCATTATTTCTTCTAGTATAAGTATCAGAGTTTTTTTATCCCTAGCTACACACTGAAACGTTGAATATGAGGTTAGTGTATATTGTAAATGCAAAAAAAGACAAACTTGTAGTTGAGGACTGCCCTCTTTTAGGATTTTGATTTATATATATATATTTATGGTGGTGGAGGTATTTGTTTTTGCTTAGCCTTTTCTTTTGTTGTTTATCTTGATCATACTCTATTTATACTGTTTCTGTTAGTGCAGTTAGTATCTGTTAGGCAAGCTAACAGAAGTGAAGCTAGTGTTTAAAAAAACTATTAGAGGAACATGGTTTTGTACTTGTTTGTTTTTCTGCGTTCTTTTCTTTTTCTTTGCTTTTCAGTAGTTTTCCAAATAAGTATCACAGCAAGCTCTTTAGACCTTCTTGCAACCAGTACTGTACCCTTCCTATTAATGAATTGACCTGATGCATGTAACCATGTATGCTACAAATTGCTCCTTTAATTGAGATGGTGGCTGCAGTGAATGTTGATAATTAACTGAACAAGTGATTCTTTTGCCAAGCTGGTTTTTATATGCACAGTGTCCTTGTTGAATAATTTATAGTAGCTCATTTTGTTAATACAAAACTATTAATGATGCTTTCATACACTGAAAATGACAAAATTATTTAATAAATGATGGACTGTCAAGTCATTTTCTCAGTCCTAATTACAGATCTAATGTTATATCTAATGTAATGAAAAGGTTCCAAGAGAAAGACTTAAGTGAAGCTGAGATTTACTAAATTGAAATTTAAAAATTTCATTTGAAAACCTGAAAACATTTAGAAGACGCCTGAATCTGTTGGGTCATAATTCACAAAATCTTCTTTAGCATCAGAACTAGACAGATATAAAGAGATCTAGCTATGCCTAGATCTTCTGTGAGTCTTTGCAAATCATTGCTCACTTTCTTCCAGAGTACAGTAGGGATGTAGGAACTAAGAAACCCCCTTGCAAATGCCCTCAGATGGACTTAACTGTCACTGAACTAAAGAGAAGTCTTCAAGGGAAAAAAGAACATCTAGAGTTCTGGTTTTGTTTCTAATGTTGTTGCCATTTTCTTGTACTTAATTACTGTATAATGTAAAATACAAAACTAAGATTGGGACTAAGTAGAATTATGGAATCATAGTAACAAAAGTTTGCAACAAAAACCATACCTGATACTTTCCAGGTGAATGGCAATGGATACAGGTGTATCAGTAAAAGAGAAGCACAGTCATTATGTTTAGATCTAATGTAGGGATACAGGGAATACTGGAAAGCCATTTATGTTGGGGATGGCTGTGTCTTTTTCATAATAGGGATCTGAAAAGCTGAAGGTGACTAATAGGTTTTAAACTTAAGACATGAAGGTATGTTTAGATAAATGAATTCAAATTATTCCTTCCGTTAATTTAGGAGCTTGGTTCATGAAATGGAATTGAAAGAGAAGAATTAGACATCAATATTTTTCAAAGTGTATTTAGATGATCTAGTCATCAGTGAGACTTTAATTAGGGACTATTTGTCTTCAGATACAGATTAGCAGTTTTAGTATATGGTTTGTTCTATGTGATGAAGTCTGATTCTCCAGTTTTCTTTGAGACAATCTTGATCACGTATACATTCTTCTTTCATTGTTTCCAGATTTGAGAATTCAAGTTGCATAATAAAATCAAAAGTGTACATACGCACATATATATATGTATATATACATATGTATATAATTACTCTCCAGAATCTGGTTAGTGATATCTCAGCATCTATCTAACTGTCATAATTAATACCTATATCAAACTTCTTTACCTGAATTTGTTGCACATCTGTATTTTTCCTTGTTCAATAATAATATATGATACTGAGAATTCAGGTGATCATTCCCACAAGATAAAAAATAGATAAAAAATTAAATAACATATATACAGGTCTATTACTGTCCTCTTTCATCATAACACATAACATACATTAAATCTAGCTTGGATTTCTAAAGGTAGTCAGTATCTGATTTGGTAAGAACATGTAAAGAAAAACAACACTCACTTTGTATCCCTTACTAGCGTTACCATTCATTTAATTTTAAGAAACATCACAGTATTTTCTTGTTAAACAAGAAAAACTGAATTGAGCAAAAAAGGTTGGGATCATATGTTAGTTTTTCCTCATAGAAAATTATTACCACCAAATCAGAATAATAGTGTATTTTAAATGCTTTCCACAGCCATAATATTACCTTATCCCTGGAACACTAAAAGTAACTCTGAGGCAGGTGTAATGATGGTTGTGACTATAAAAATAAATAGATGTAACCTCATAACTGATTTGACAAAATTGATGATGATGGTGGCCACTGACTGTAAATACTGCTGACACAGCTATCATATCTTAAAAGATTGAGCTCAGAAAAATTAATATGCACAAACAGAAGTTATGGCATGCGGCTGTTTCTTTACAAATGGTGAAACTCATCCAAGCAGGCTGCATTACTTATGAAGAGTAGTTTTACAAATGACTGTGCTGTGTTATCACAAATCTAATCCCTCGGGTGACAACCAACCTGACTTGTAGTTTAAAGAGATTCAAGTAAAGACTGAGGCTAAGAGAGTCTGATTTAATCATACTTATCTTTGAAAAATAATATAACTGGATTAAATGTGCCCTTCTTTTCCCTTGTGTTTGTACACTGGTTCATCTGTGGATTTCAGAGTGGAAAGAAGTCATACAAAGGACAGTACTACATCATTTTTGGCCCATGTTTCAAGAAATAAAGGAAATGAACAGCTGTCACTTGCCATCAAGTCTTGTACTTTTCTCCATTCATGTTCCTTACCAAAGTCAAAGGCCAAAGAGTGAAAATACATTTTTAATTGAATTTTAAAACCATACAGGCTAATAAAGTCAGTGAAGTGCATACAAATTATATTATCCAGTGCTTCTAGAAGCTTTAACTCATTTTGCCTTACAGCTAAAGAAAAATGTGTGCTCATCATAGGAGTAATAAACATGGGTAATTATGCATAATTATAGAGATTAAGTTCCAATTAAGGTTCAATTTCTGTAATAATCCTATCCAAAAGTATTTTAAGGCTTTTGGTGTCACTAATGAAGACCAAGGTAACAGAATGTAGTAAGGATCCTTATGATTATAGGCAAAAAGTGACTGCAGATCTGGGTGGCTTGAATGCATTGACGTGTTTTAACCGCATTAAGTTTTAAAGTGCATATTTCTTTTTGCTTTAGAACTTCTAATGTTTCACTATAGCATCATCCTAGATCAGAAGAATATTTTTATATCATACAGAAACACTCTGCTTGCCATATTGAAAGAGGATTTAATTTTTGTTTTTCATTTGATAGCAGAAAATGATGCATGTTTGTGTCTCTGTCATTTGTACGTTTGCCAGTACTGCTATGCTAAAAACAAAATTCCAAATCTTGTTCCACCTAAATTCCTTCATGTTTTTGCATATTCATTACTTTAGTAAGACTGAAATATTTTAAATCTTATTTTATTAAGAAGGAAAATAATCTTGAATTACAAAAATAAAAACCATTGCAATTAACATAACCGTGTGATATTCTGCAGAAACTGTTCCATAGTAATAACTTCTGAGAACACACATCACTCAAATTCTCATTACATAATTTTGCATACAGTCAACTTTTGCTAATTTTATTTGTTAAACAAGAAACCTATTGTAGCAATATATTCAATGCTTTAAATTAATAGCCTTGTGCAAGAATAAGTAACTCTACAACTCCAAGTGAAATATTATCCTAAGTTTTATTTTCTGAGTTCCTGAAATAACTCCAGAAGACTCATGCTTTAAGAGTAGCTTGGGAGGTAGGCAGGGCCAGATGAAGTGGTATGACTACAAATGAAGAGGGCAACTAAATGTCTACACAAGGCAGCTGGAGACAGTAGTTCTAAAGTTAATTAAAAATAAAGAAAATAAATTAACATGCATTAAAATAAAATATTTTTACATTTTAAAATAATCAGAAAAAAATATTATTGATAGGAAGAATTTCTCGTATTTATGTAAGTGTGACTCACTTGGCAGACTGTGCTCCTTAAGGCTGCATACTTATAAATCAAAGGGAAACCTGCAGCCCCACTAGAGGGAGATTCACTCTACACCACTAACCAACAAAAAGAGTAGGATACCCTAGACTCAATAAGACCAAATAGTTATTTGCTGGTTCCTTTACAACTGCATTCTACCTCTACAGATTCAGAATCCAAATATCTTGATCTGTCTATAACTTTCATAAAGCAGCTTCAAATCACAGTTCACAGGTAGTTTTAATATTATACTTGACTGAAATTTTAAACTTTTGCAATTACAAGGCCTTACATTTTCAGCAAAGGATAAAATACTCTGTTCTTACAACTACAGAAGATATAGCATTAGGTATGAGCTTATTCTTCCCATTCTTTAGTCAAATGCTGGAGATCTCAAAGTGGAAGTAGGGAAATTTATCTTATTATCTAGCTGACTGAGAAGCTAATTTGCTTGTACTGTCAGATATTAAAAAACAAATAATAAAATTTTCATTTATCTGTCTTTTCTGTATTAAATTCATCTAGCATTGTTATTAGAGTTTCCTAAAGTTATTTGACTCAGATATAGTTAATAGCATATGGGTTCATATGATACAGATGAGATTAAAATCTTTTACATATACAGTTACAGCTATAGGAAGATATTCTGGATCTGCATCTCTGGGTATTATCTATATTTAGCAGTATGACATGTTATTGCTCTGTTACATTTGAAGTTAAACCCAAAACCAGCTCCAGACATGAAGACTTATGCCACTACAGAACACTGGGACCATAAAATATGTGATAATGTAAATAAAGCCATTATTTATACAAATATTCTCATGGGGCATAATTTAAAATTGTCACAGAATCAGTATACTCACATTGGAATTTACTTAACATAGGCCACTACAGATCTGGTCTGAAAACCTTTGAAAGTGATTTATTTTGTACAAGTAAAGATGTATAATTTTTACTTTACTTATATGATCACAAATATAATGAAGACTTAAAACCAAAGTATATAGCTTGCTTATTTACCAGTAAAGTTTAGGTTGAGAGGAAATTTTTTTTTTTTCTCCAACTTTACACCCTTACTGGTTTCTCATGATGTCAGTATTCAAATTGAATTTCAAAAGAATATCACCAGGAGATTACAACTTCTCCCTAACCACTGAAAAAAAAGATAATTCAAAAAGGGTTCCGGGTGGGACGCAGATGCTCGTCCCGAACACAACTCAGCCATTGTATCATTCAGCAGACGGTGATGTCAGTGTGCAGTGAATCATGAAATTTCCACTGTGTTTTTTTCCTGCTCCCTCTCCGGAAATAGGTCAAACTTTATCAGATACATCAGTCAACCATTCTACTTACTTAAGAAGAATAATGGTTGTGGCTGCTTGAAATGAATTAGTTTCATTCACAGCAGTTATTGTTTCACCTTGACCTTCAGAAAATATTTTTCTATCTATTGGCGTAACTGTGTTAATATTTTCAGGTGTTTACATATAAATGTGCAACACAAAATGTCTTTAAAGCAATTATAAAGTAAATTAAATTTATTATATTCTGAATGTTAGGTGTAATTACCCTCAGATGCACAATTTTTCATATTGGAATTACCTATGCAAATTACATATGGAATAGTCATAAAGATAAGAACAATATTAGATAAACATTGCTTTGCACTAGCGATAAAAATGATGGCGAGGTGTGAGGTTTATCATTTAGCGAAGTTGTGACAAGAAGCAGCGGTTTTGTACTGTGTGAAAATGAGTCTGTGTATTCTCTGTTCTTTTGCTTAATTTAAAGATAACTGGGATTCTTCCTACTTTGTTTTTTTCAGTATTAATAATGTCATTGTTTAAAATTATGGTAAAAAATTAAGGATGAAAAAAAGCTTTGGCCACAGTGCTATTGGAAAATTGAAATTAGAAACCACACACTGGCAGCTGAACGCTCTGTATAAGTAGGGCTTGGAAGACTGGAACATGTACAAGGTATTTATCAGACAGACAAATGCCAACTGTTGATATTGAGGTATGATATTGAATTTGCCATATTTCTTTAGCTACTAATTCATAGTGGACTGTCACAAAGAAAAAAAAAAAGGAAATAACTAGTGAAATAGACCATGAATGAAGGAAAGTAGGAAAAGGTGCTAAGATTACTTAATTTATTAATAGTCAATGTTGTACATTAGATAAGCCTGTTAGGATTCAGGGGCTTGTTAAGGGAAATCTTTATTTTCTTCCTTATAGGAGCAGTTGAAATTTTTTATACACATGACAGAAGTTCTTGTCACCATTATGAGCCCCTCATGACAGAAAATGATTGTGCCATAGTGACACTCAGTAATGAAGCAGAGGAAGTATGAGAAATCCTGTAAAATCTGAGTTTATTCAGCAATTTTTTTATCAAACACTGTGTAGTCCTATGGAGGAAGTAACCTTGTCTGGTGCTACTGTTGTTGGTGTATCATCTTTCATATTATTCTGTAAAAGCATTGTTTCTGCTCAGAGGATTCTAGGAATTTTTATCACTTTGGCATTCCACTGTTTCCTGTTTGCACCTATGAGCCCAAGAATTGATTGGTAATTTATATTCAATCACACATGCCCTTAGGGTGCCCATGAAGAACTTTAATGAGTCATCATGGGTTTTTATACACACCAGTTAAAAAGTACAGGACTTTTTTGTTGTTGTTGTTTTAAAGAATATGGTCTTCATCCATATAAATCATCATTTCCATTAGTCACAATGGTAGAGAGTCTTGAGGGATGATGAGTATAAAAAATGCTTTCACTAAGACCTGAAATATAACAATCCAGTTATTTTAGATCAGTAACACATTCTTGAACACCAGTCTGGAGTTCTGTGTGAGATTCCATGAGCCACTGATAGCCAACTGTCAAAGACAGCAATGTACATTTTACAACAGACTGTGATAGAACTAAACAGGAACTAAAAAGCAGAGTGAAGATGTAGGAAAGTTCTACCTCTTCATCCTCTAGTATAGAAGACTACCGGTGAAAAGACCTTGTAAAGTAGTAAAAGTGAAATGATAATGACAGCTTTATTTTTTTTTAGAATTTATCTTTTTTTGTTACTTGTATTCTGGCTCAGTGACTCAGTGAAATCTTGTGGGTCTCTTCCAACTCTGGATATTCTCTGTATGTCTTACCTATGCTGATTATTTCAGTTTTTTGTCTAGTTGAATTACAGCATTTTCTTAAATGCCTCTGTCTTTCTAGATTTATGAAAAGTTTATTGTAACTGAGTCTAATTACTATATTTAGAATCAACAATGTGGAAAGTATGTAACATCTTATTAAGTCTTTGCAGCAATGGTTGTTAGCAGCTCACTTATTGTTGTGAAGAAATACATGGATAAGTTATGCTCTAACTTGGGATACAATGACATTTAATTTTCCCCAAAGAAAACTAGCCCAATTGTGCTATTAGATGCTACCAAATAGCTATTTCTCTACATATTGTATGCAATTTAAAAAAGTAGATATAAAATATTGTGAGTAGAGGGAGAGACAGTCTGATGAATATTGCATGAACACTCTAGCATGAATATTGTTTCCTGCAGTATCTGTTGCAGAAAGGCAGTCTCCGAGACTGTGTCAGGGGAGGTTTGTGTTAGATTTTGGGAAAAAGTTCTTCACCCAGAGGGTGGTTGGACACTGAAACTGACTCCCCAGGGAAGTGGTCACAGCACCAAGCCTGACAGAGTTCACAGAGTACTTGGGCAATGCTCTCAGGCACATGGTGCGACACTTGGGGTGGTCATGTGCAGGGCCAGGAGTTGGACTTCAATGATCCTTGTGGGGCCCTTCCAATTCAGGTTATTCTATGATTCTATTACCTCCACTTCATCCAATGGCTGTGTGATTTTATCACAGAAGCATACAAAATTAGTTAACGAGAACCTTCCCTTTGTGAACTCATAATAGGCTGTGGACTATATTGTAGGTCCTATATGATGTATATCTCTTTCTGGAATGTTAACTGGAATGAAACCAGGTTATTCCATGGAGCCTAACATTGCATAAGATTCCTATGTTTAAGAACTGAATCTTGTCGTACTAACTCAGCAACAAAGATTGTATTGTGTTTTTAGATTCAGAATCTTGAGGTAATATCTACAAGGAGGTCTAGATTTCTAAACCTCCCATACATTCAAATAAGCCTTAGGAATTGATGTGGTTATATGCTAAGAGTTATGTGGTGTAGTGTAATATGTGGAAGGTTGATGTGCATGAATCTGGACTTGGAGCTCTAAGAACCAAATACTTCCAGAGTGTGTTAGAGGCTTCACAATGATTAATACGATAGTAAACACTAATAGTTAGGCAAAAGAATCTTGCCTTTGATGTCTCTTTTAGGCTCAGCTGAATATCTCTTCTGGCTTTTCTGATTACTCCCCTGTCTGTGATCCTTCTTCCAAACCTTCCTGTAACTTGAAGCTATTGCAACTGTATAGTTCAAAACAGTTGTTAGGGAAAGGTTACAGCCCAAACTTATCTTCAGCTATATGGTTGTCTTAGGCATAAGGCAAACTTTCATTTTTGTTACCATCTAATGTAAGATCAGTAACTCCTTGTCTTCTCCTGAGATACCATTTTTCTTCATTTTCCCTCCAGAGTGAAGTAATGGCTTTCAAAAACATTTCATAAGGCACTTTTGAATTAAGCTTTTTATTCATTGTGTCTAAATTAAGTGAATTATTTGTGGACCTCAAGTAGTTGAAGGACTGCTTTGTTTGGCAATTAATTTTTGTGAACACTGAACAGTCTGTGGACTACTTTTTTATGCATCTGCAAAAGATAGCTAGGAAGATCAGGACAGAGTAGGACTTAAGTTGTCACAGAGATGGTTTTATTCCTATAACAAGTTGAAAGTTAATTCTTTTTGGATTAAAAAATTCAATTTTCACCTAAATATACTCAAAATGTTGCTCTCCTATGTTGAATGAAGAAAATTTCTCCATTAAGTAAATTTCTCATCTTTAAGAAGTAATGAACCCTCAGAATATTCTTCAAATAATTTTCAGGTTTATTAAAATAAAATAATATTTGTTCTGTGGCTTGCTTAATATATACTGTATTCAGACTGTTTATTGTATTTTTTTCAAGGAAGAGACTTGTGGGCAGCAAAAAAATCATTCTGAGTAGATCACACAAGCACTGTTCTGTGATTGCACCTTCTAAAGCATATTAACTAGACTCTCTTCCCACTTCACCTAGCCCTGTATCTCGTCTTGAGTCAGCAGAACAGTATTATTTTACTGGGTTTGAGTTTTTTAATTCTTTTAACGCAAAGGATCTGATACGATGCACAGGTTTTGTTACAGGTGCAGAAGTGTGTTTTAAAACATTGAAATGTGATTTTTTGTTGCAAAGTAAAAGTGTGCAAAAGCTTTTGGAACAGTGTTGAAAAGCTGAATAGACCGGAATAAGGTGTAATGCTTCCAATTTCATCTTTACTGCCTAGTGTCAATGGTACTTGAAAACTACAATTTCAAGAAGTGTACCGTGTACCAGGAAGTATTGGTTTCTGACAACACATTTTTATCAGTCTGAAAATATGAATTTTATGGAAATGTTTGGGAAAAATGGAACACATGACAATTCTGTGACTTAACAGTTTCATTCTCAAAAGCAGAAAGTTAATAGACTTAACATCTAATTTGAGTTTTCATAACCCCTAGAAAGCATAATGCAGTAAGAGAAAACGAAAAACATAGAAACATCAAATAAAAACATGCAAATTTCAAACAACTAGAGTGGGGGGGTCTTTTATACAGAAGTAATATTATTCTGTATTAAAATGTTCACAGAGACATGTCAAAGAAAGGAGAGCTTTGTCTTAGAGCTAAAACAACAAGTTCTTTTAAACATATACAAATCAAAAGGTTATTTTTAGATCAATATTTCCATTTATAGCTTTACAAAAAAATTATTCAAAGTGTATGAAATACACTTGGAATTTTAATTCTAGTAATTAAAAAAAAAACGGAGTTGTTACTAATATTTCCTAATAATCATTATTTATGTTTTACCTACAGCTGTCTATTTTGTAATTAATTGAATACTTTTAATTTGATGTGAGAGTATTTTATTAGATAAAAATGATAACAAAATCACATAATGCTATTAATGGGGCACCATTAATTATAGATAAGCATCTAGAAGTCTTGCAGAAAAGTACTAAAGAATTTTTAATTTCCTTCATGTGCTTTTTCTTTTCCTTATAATATTTAATGCAAATCATCAGGGATCAAAAAGCATAATATACTGGCTGAATGACCAGGCAACACACTCCTAAAACTCATGAGGATTTTTAGTGTCAGAGAATCAACTCTCCTCCATTCCTCTGTAGCATTATCTGCAATGGATTACAATTGCTAGTTACATTAAAAGTTCCATAAAACGTCCTAGGGTGAAGCACTTAGACAAGATTTTAAAATATTGCATACCACTCCTAAGAGCAGTGATACTAGATAAATATACAGAATGAAACAATGTTTCATTTATTTATTTATAAAATGTGTTTATTCATGAAAACTGTGTTTATTTATGAAATGTGTTTATTTATGAAAACTGTGCAAAAATTGCTGCAGACTTCAAACCAAACCAAAACTGCTGAATTGCACCAAACTCCATTTTGGTGTCTACTTGTCCTGAATGAAATTTCAGCAGAGCCAGACCTAATTAAATCTCAATTATAAACATGTTGTGAAATGGACAGCTTCAACTCTTGTCAACAGCTATTACATCTGAATTTCCTTACTTATAGCTGAATCTATGGAATATGAGATATTATCAAGGTCACTGTAGTACAAAAAACTGCAATGATTCCCATTATGAATTACACATTCAACCATCTAGGTCTAGATCCTTCCATCCTTCAGCATGAAGCTATCAGTTATCTGCCACTGAATATTTGCTATGAACATTGGATACTAAGTTATTATTTAATTTCTATTAAAGGAAACATAGTGGAACAAATCATTGAAAATAAAATTTTAACTTCCAGTATGCTCCACAGACATAGAAAGTAGACTGGAAAAGACTTTATTAAGAATTGACAATTTCTTATTAAGATTGAATTAGGGTAGAACTGTTTGTCTCCTTTACTCTCTTTTGTTCTTTTTTGGTTTCACTTACAAAGTCCCAAATATTGATGAATCTGCCTGAGGAAAGGAGATTACAGTTACTATTCTTGCATCATGCAAATTAGTGCACTTGAAAATCTTGATGAAATGAAGATTTAGCCACATTAATTCTGTGTGTGGATGATACCATTATGACTAGGATTATAATGAGCCTGGGAAAAGACAGTAATAAGTTCTGCTTTCTTTCATATGAAATGCTATTTCAATTAAAAAAAAATTCAATACAACTATGTATAATGTACACTCAAATACATATAAAATAAAATGAATTTTTACAGTTATTTTCCATTAAAAAGCACTTCTGAAACTAATACAAATCACCAGTTCTATTATTTGAGTTAAAAAATGCAAAGGTATGAATTTCTGAAAATATTAACAGCTTGTATTTGCCCTCTATATTCACGAAAGCACTACTTATATTAGCAATGTTGTTGT
Organism: Orthonyx spaldingii; assembly: GCA_013397795.1. NCBI lineage: Eukaryota > Metazoa > Chordata > Aves > Passeriformes > Orthonychidae > Orthonyx > Orthonyx spaldingii. Next base: position 560,761 of record VZTJ01005116.1, on the reverse strand, counting down.
GATATATATATATTAAAATTCTATATTCTGAGTTTCAGTTTCTGTTCCAGTTCATAATGATGTGAAATATTCACGTAGTTTACACTTAATATGGAATGCATTTTAAGGTATCTACCTTATTGATCATTATCTTCTAAGCAGGGAGAACAGATATTGCCAGCAAACAGTGGGAACAACACTAAGTGTGAAGTTGCTGATATTAAAAATAGAAAATCTAGATTATACTAAGGAGCCTTTTGGAAAGAGAAAAAAAAGAAGATTTGAAGATACCATTCACTTTATGCATTAACAGTTATGTACCATGAACTGTTGTCTCCAATTTTTGCACATGTACTGCTTCATAACAGGTCAAGATAATTTGGCCTGTATTTGTTCTGTTTCTCTTCACATAACTTGGACTCTGGTGGATAATTTATCGACTACTTCAGATGTTGTTTCTACTAATATGAGAATTTAAACAAGCTTCAAATTTCTTCAAGGACAACATGAGGGTTTCTAATTTTCCATGTTTATATTTTGTCATCATTTCAACAGCTAAAAACTGAAAGGAGATGGTATTCCAGTAAGCAACAGAAGCCCACACTTGTATAAATGCGCAGTTCTTGTTCCAGTAATCAAATGTTTTCTTTACTGTGTTTAGTAGTATTGCATTTGTTCAGGGATACAAGTGTTAATTTTAGTCAATTAAAACACCAGAAAATTTAGCAGAAATCATTCTTTGTCACCCCTCAAAATCAAAATAAAACAAAGAAAAGCAAAGTTTTCAATAGAGTTACAGTATTTTGCCAGCTTTTTTCAATGCATCAGTGAAGTATAAGTATCGTAAAATAATTTGCATTCTCTTGAACCCTAATGAAATCTTATCTGCAAGATCTTTGATCCCAGGCTTTTTTATAATAATCCCTAATTCTGTTCTGATTTTCCTAAGAAGTTTTCTTCACTCAACCTTTTTCTCCTTTATGATTTTATGTCTGTTGATATTACATTGCTGAGTCTGGAAGCCTTTTCTGGGTTAATTGGTCCAGGTGGATTAATTTGGCATCAAATTACACAGCTAGTTTTTTTGATTCTGTACTAAGTTTTTTGGGGTCACACTGAGTGAACTGCATTTGGATACTTTTAAAAAAAATCAGGAATACTTTTGCAATATTTATTTACTTAATCTGATTCTGGGCTCAGTCCAAATCTTTTTGAAATTAGTGGCTAAATTCTCATTGACTTGACTGGGTTCAGAATTGGGCCTGAATCCCCTATATAGACTTATTTTAAGTGGCTCGTCTTAGTGCATTAAAAAGTATACACTGCCTTTGATCTGTTTGAAATACTTTCAGAGCAGTCACATCCCTTAGTGTCTCTCTTTTTTTAAAACATACATAGATAACAACATATACACATTTAGTTTCTACATTTTCAATTGGGCACAGCTCCTCAAATACATATAAAGACACTTTTTTCCGACCTTTTTGACCAATATCTATGGTTCTATACGTGATACTCCCAGATTTTGTGGACCAATGAAGGACAGTTTTTGTCCTTAACCTATATGCCTAAGGTTCAATTATATGCATTGTCTGAATGTGTTTAATCAGTGATGTATCTTCAGTGTTTTATCTGCTAATCTGTCATCCTTAATTTTTTGGCATCATTACACAAAATAAAACACTCAGAAAGGTATAAATGAAATTCATGGTTATTTCTTAAATCTGCATATAATGCTACGAAACATACTTAAAAAATATAGATTGCAGTAAGAAATCAGGCAAATTGATTATTATTCTTACCACTTTCCTCTCATAACCACCTTAATTTTTACATATTTTTGACAGCTAGAAATTACAGGAAAAAACTATGCATTGTAATACTGTACTACAATATTGGTATTGAAATACACTAATTCTCTAATTAGAGAAATGATAAATGCCCTAAATAAAGCCATACAAGACAAAGAAAGATGAACAAATAATGTGATAAGAGAATGGCAAAAACTAGGAAGAGAAATAATACTAGTGCTAGAAGAAAAGAACAAAGCTGGTACTAGCATTAAGCCAAATGAATATTTTATCTTCAATTTTTCTAAAATGACCAACGAAGTCTAGGTGCTAGTGAAATAGGCATATTTATACAAGACTCAGAGAAGATTTAGATCTTCAAAAGCCTTTGAGTGAGAAACTTTTCTGTGGGTTCCATTTTTGCCTGTACATCTACTATGTAAACTAAATAAGGGAAAACCAAAAAAGTCCCATGCAAAATAACATTCAAAACAGCTTTGTCAACAAATGACAGAATTCTCAGACCTGAGAATACTATAGTTGTCTACAAAAAGAATCCTATATGTCTACATTGACTACATTTTAAAGAAGTCTGATCCTTGGACGTCGGATTGTTACTTTGCATACCGGCAGTGCAACTGCAGTATGGCTTTTCTCCTCAGTGACTTGGTCATGCTTAACACATGCTGTCTTCTGTGTGATTGAAGAGAGAAGTTAGAAACATTTTTGTTCACAATAGCTCTTGAGCCAAACAATCAGTTAAGAAAACATACTCATTGCAGCACAAGAGTCCACTTCCCTGTCTAGCATGTTCAGACTTTAGTTTTTATGTAGACAGTTGTGATTAGTATGCTTGATCTATTAATGTACTTAACCTATAAACTTTACAGTGTTTATAAAGCTCTGAATATGCTGAAGCAATAGTTTAATACAGAATCCTTGTCAAGTATCATGACTTCTAAAACAAAAAACTCATCTCCATTTGAAGAAATACTCTGCTTTTCACTCCCAGCATAGTGAAATTATGCTTTTATTTAAGAGGAATAGGCATCTTTAGAACACAATAGGAATTAGGCAAATATCAAGATGGGCAGGAATTGGGCACTGAAAAAGTCTGATATATCTGAATGGAATATGTCTTCTAGAATATCTACATAACTATGTAAATATACCTGTATGAATATATATATATAACTATACGTATATATATGTGTATATAAATACATATCTATATATTAAAATCAACTATTTGTCTATAACCATGTAACTCCCATAAATATCTAGAAAGCAGCTTTGCAGTAAAGGAGCTGGGGTTCTAGTGTACAGCATGCTGATCTAGAGACAGCAATGGGCCCTTGTCACACAGAAATATTAGAGCATCCAAAGCTGCAGTAGAAGTGTCCCAGCAGCTAAACAGTAGTGGTCCTTCCTCTCTAGTCAGCACTGGTAAGACCACATCAGGAGTTCTGTGTCCAGTTCTGGGCTCCCCAGCACAAGAAAGATATAGACTTCCTGTGGCTTGTACATCTCAAGGACACTAAGATCAATAAGGGGATGGACATATGAAGGGAGGCTGAACGAGCGGGAACTCTTCACCCTGGAGAAGAGAAGGCTCAAGGGGGATCTCATCATTGTGTATAAACCTGATGAGAGAGTGAAGAAATGGCAACCAGACTTCTCTCAGTAGGGGCACCTGACAGGACAAGAGGCAATGGGCACAAATTAAAAAGGATGAAAATCCATCTGAAAACAGGAATTTTTTTTTTTTTTTTAATTTGAAAGTGGGCAACTGTAATAGGCTGTCCTGAGACACTGTGGAGTCTCCATCTGTAAAGATATTCAGAATGCAACAGGTCATAGTCCTGAGCAACCTGGTCCCGTTAAACCTGCTTGAACTTCTGAGGTCAATCATTTTTACTCTTCTGATATTCTGATTTTGTGATTCTTTGACTGCACTCACAAATTTAAATTATCTGAGGCAGAAACATGGGAAAAGGGACAACATGTTTCATATATATCCTGAAAGAATGCCTTGATCACTAATGTTTTCAGATGATCGCTTGTTCTTCCTATGGCCAATAGCATATAATTGCAGATGATTTAGCAATGATTCCAAAACACCTGACTGTTAAATCTTGGCTGGGTGACTGTGAGATAAACTTCAACTGTCGCAGCAGAATTAAAATTAGGGTATATTGGGCCATAAACTTCAGGTGTTAGGGTAACTGAAAATAGTAAAGTTATGTACCGATATAGCTGGAATCCAAAATTTGGCTAGCCAAAATAACTAGTCAGTTTAATAGCAGCTATATAGGATTTTTCAGAGTATCAATTTGGATTTAGAATCTTAAATTGCACTTGTGAACTTTGTGGGATCAGAGTCATTACAGTATATTTATTTATTTTCAATTTTATGCACCAAATTTCCTATACTGTTAATGATTACAGTCTCCCTATTCTAGATAATTAAGAGCTATATGAGTCTTGTGCAATGGAAGTCTAAGGGTTTATAGGAGTATTTGACCTAATTCTAGAGACATTACAAGCCACTGTATTACATTCTTTTTTAGATTTCTTGCAAAGGATTTCCAGTCCCATTTTGAAGATTGGTATTCACTGTAAAATTAGATTACTCTTAGAATAAAAAATCAGACTAAATGATTGAATCAGAACAGTCTAGGACCCCATTTTGATTGTCTCAACTTTTTTTCAATGTAGTATCAGTACTTAGCAGAAGGATACATAAGAAAACATTTTCTGCTTTTTTTATTTTTTTTAAAATGCATCACTATAATAGATCACTCACAGCAAAAATATTGCAAAATTTTCACGTTCCTTTAAAAATGTGGTGGTTAGGGTGTATAATGTAGATCACTTAAGAATTTGAATTCAGACAAGATTCAAGGATAGACAAGATGTAAAAAGCTATTATTACTGTTCTTATTTTCAATGAGAAAAAAAAAAGGCTTGAAAACCTATCTTGAATTAAAAGAATATATATATTATGTAGACAGAACACCCTAGAAATATTTCAGAATGTGTGAACCATGTTTTCAGAAGATGATGAGTGAGTTCTCCTTTGTTCAGAGAGAAATCTCTTCTTGATCATACATTTATTGTCCTACAGTTTTTCTAATCTGCTTCCTGTCAACATTGTCAGTGTCTTGTTTTGAAAAAGTATCTCTTTCTACCAAGATCTAGAGACTCATACAGAGCTTACATCTGAGTAATTCAAGTTCTGTAATGAATTCGTTTTGGTTTCTTGTCATTTCATTTTGATTCTAAATTTATTTATGTTTTAGTTTGAAAAGTTTCATGAGAATATCAGGCATATTTTCCTTCTGAATTGCATTTTATCCACATCACCACTCTGAGTAATTCAAGTTTTGTAATGAATTCGTTTTGGTTTCTTGTCATTTCATTTTGATTCTAAATTTATTTATGTTTTAGTTTGAAAAGTTTCATGAGAATATCAGGCATATTTTCCTTCTGAATTGCATTTTATCCACATCACAACTGCTAAGGTTAGTATCCCTCTAGCAAATAGAATATATAAATTTCTCAACTGTATTAAAATCTAAAATGTTTTCATGGCAAAATTTATTACTGAAAAAATATTACAAAACAAGAGCTTCAGAGTCATGTTATGCTCTCCAGTAATTGGTTTCAGTTTAGTGATTCCACTTGTCTTAATACTAAACTTCCTTTCATACTTCTAAACAGTAAACCTTCAAAGAAGTCTGAGAAAAAATTCCAAATACTCGTGGTGCCTTTAATTAAGAAAGTGTGACTTGACATTTTAAAGTAAACTGTGCCCAAATTCTAGGATAAGTTGTTTTCTCATAACTTATACGATACACATTGAGTGCAATCCCTCATCCTACCTATGAATTCAAAATATAGCTGACCTGTGTTGAAGAGAGGTGAACATCTCCGATTCCAACCCACGAGTCCAGACTTTCTTCTCTAAAATCACTATTTAAATGTCATTCATTTAACCAAAATATTTACTATATACTTTTTTTTTTTTCTTCCCACTTCTGATATCTCCACATTATTAAATTGCCAAGCTGCAAATCCATGTTTCAGAACTACAGGAGGTAAATAACAAGAATTTTTAACTGTGAACTTTTGTTTCTGTTTGGGCATGTACAGTTCTGTGCAACAAAGGTATAATTATTCTTCAGATGAGGAATATTGTTTGGGGAAATAATTTCATATAAAGAATACTGTCAAACAATGCTAAAGGCTTGGAAGAAAAAGATGAAATAAATACTTCCTTAATTAGCCAGGATACTGTAGGGATTGAAGGTAGTTCCTGTTTTATCTTCACCTGAATTACAAATTCCTTAAAATCCCTTTACTTTTTCATGGCTAGGAGTATGTCTTTGAAAAACCTTAGCTTTCATAAAATAACAAATGCATTGAAAAAGATTTTTTATCAATCTTGCAGATAGTTTTGGTTTTCCAGAAAGCATGGAAGGAATTCAGCGCCTTTGAGAGACACCATGTTTAACTCTGCTGGACTCAAGCTAAACTTGACTTTGGTTTACTCAAGAGTCTTCTAGGATTCTCAGAAATACTGATGATTTCTTGATACAAAGTTGCACGGAACACAAAATTTTCAGTTTCAGACTGCAAAATCTTGAGTCCTATGAATTTTTCCCAGCATTTCGGCATTATGTCTTCCAGTTACATGTCTTCTGCTGAGGTGCATATATGTGGGATTTGGTTTGAAACAGGGCCTGAAGGTGAGTTTAAATTTATAATGTGTTTAAGTTTAATACTACTTTAAAATGTTTATACTAATTCAAATGCGTATGTCTTGCCTGGCTGATCTGCATGTGTCAAAGAAGATCTGGTTTGTTGAATTTACTACATAAATATGAAAGACTCTGAATTGCATGCTACATAAAGTGCCCAGTCCACGAGCCCATTAAGTTTCCAGTACAATTGTGGATATTAAAAACATCTTGTCCATTTTTTTCAGCCCTTTGTTTCTCAAGACTGATAAACTACCTTTATAAGCTCAGTTATCTACAGTTATCTCTTCTTATAATCCCATAGGACTAAATGCTAGGGATGAACAATTCTGACATTTTCCAAGAGAAAGGTTAATTTAATGTTCATAATTTAATGGACCATTGGTATCAATAATTTTTAGGAGCTAGTTTCCTACGTTTTGATTTTTTTCCTGTTTTTAAGACTAAGGCAAGAACGTCATGGTCCCTTCTAATTCATTTGCTTAGATTTACTCTGAAGTGGTCATTGCTTCATTTCCCACCAGCCATTCTTTGCAATGCTTTAAGCTCCTTTTTCTAGCTGTTTGGTTTTTCTTTTAAAGATCTGCTTGTTCAAGTAGATTGTACACTATTGTTTGTATTCTCTGACTGAACAAAAAGAAAATGTATTTCTACCAATATTACTTGCACAAGACAAATTTAATTTCTCTGATAACTTGTGTATGTAAAACTCAATTGCTATGAACATCTATGGAACAGAGCCAAAAAGCAGGAAGCTAGCCAAGAAAATGCATTTTTAAAAGAGTTGACACGTGTTCTTATTTATTTAACATTATTCTGTCACTCTAGCTTTCCAATAATCCAGTATTCTACTAGTCCTTCCCCTGATTCCAACTAACATTGTTCAAAGTAATTTCTAATATTGATATCCAACCTAGTTCAGCCTGTTGCGCCAATAACAATAATGTGCTAGTATGAATAAGAATTAATCCATTTTCATGTTTAGTGATTGTGAGTAAAATATTCAGCATAACGACACAAAAAGACACAGACTTACATCTGTTAGCAAATCCTTTGTTACTTATTTTTGGAATCACTATTCTTATGAGTATTTCTTTTGAAAGTGCCAATTTCGAAAGAAGTAGCAGATTCTTTGTCATTTAAATTTAATGGTCTTAATTAAATTTAATTAAGTAGAATTTTCTGAATTTGAGATTCGTTTTGCTGTTTTTGTTATCGTGTCTTCTGGATGTGATTAAGCATGTAGGTGGGGTTGTTTTTTTCTTTGGGTTTTTCTAACACATACATTGTTCAATTAAGTGTGTGATACTAGGTATTAGAATGATGTCTTATTACATCAGTGTGTAGGAAGAGCTGATGATAACATGCTTTACTACTTGTTACTATTTGGAATATTTATACTAATAGCAAAAACAACTAACTTCAATGGAGATTTGCACAATTTAGAATCTAGAGACAGATGATTATAACAAAAATAGGTTTCTTAAAAGATGAATGTGTATATCGGGGGGAAAAAGCAACAAGGAATTGACTAAATTTGAGATGAGGGATAATAAGATTTACTATCTGGAGACATTTTTCCCTGTCAGTGGTGAAAGGATGAGTTTAGGTAATTAGTTAATATCTAACTTTTAATATGTCACTTGTGTTAAGTATATCATCCTTTGTTCTGCAGTTTGTTTTCAACTGAATCTGCCATGATGCAGAGCCACTGGGACACAGTAAATTAACCTTAATGGATATCCTGGATATCAGCAGCTTTCCAGCAGTGATTTTTTAGAAAGGACTTCAAAAACAGATGAAGAAACAAATTGCATTTGGCATTGCTAAATAAAGGGGTATTATTCACTGTAGTTACCCAAAAAGTTAGATTAAAGGTAGCCCAGTTTCATCTGTACTCTTGCAAGCACAGTATTGAACTTTACTTGTTTTAATACTCTGGAAAAAGAAAACCAAAATCAAGCAAACAATCACAAAAAATATTATAACTTTCTACACACAGTGAAATTTCCATACTATTTCCCAATTATTATTGTAAGTTCCCAGTATCCTTAGGTTGTTGAACATATCACTTTGCTCATTTTTATTATTACACTGGATCACTGAATTGGGGGAGGACTCTCAATAGCTAGAGAACATTCTTAATGTTACATTATTTCATAATGACAGATTATTTCGTGTGAAACATGCTGAAACTGCTGTCAAACTGACTTTATCTTTTAGGAAATTAAGCTGCATTATCTCACACAATGCAGGCTTCTTATAAAAGCAGCAAGGCGAATCTAGTGGGTAGTTGTCAGGAGATAATCACTCCCCTTGGGAATTATAGATATTCTGCTAAATCTCGTATCTTTTACAGCCTTAGGGATATGATTATATTATGACAAAAATACCCCTGTTGCATTACTTACATTTTTCAGTGAAGGACTACCTGCAATCATCTAGTTGAAATACCTCAAGAGAGCATTTCTTTATGCTATTAAATTTCAAGTCTTAAATAACCACATCAGAGAATATTCCTCATTCAGCTATAGAATTCTAAAACTTTTTAAAACTTTGTTATTGGAAAGTATCAAAGTAAGAGGCGTCTGCAATAATGTTTATATTAATATTTTAAAAAATTAAATGAGATCTATGCATGACATTGATCAAAAAATAATATATACAGTACTGATAACAACGATAGAATAGAAACAATGCAATAGAAATAGTATTAGAATCAGAAAACATGCTAATTTTTCCCCTGTTTTTAAAGCCCTAAGTATATATTAACTAATTCAAAGATCAATGCTAGCCTTGCCTCTGGGCCAAATAGAACACAATGACTTGAAAACTGACTTGTGGCATTGTGGTATCTTTTTAATCATAACTATGTAAAGAAAATCCTTCCTCCTGGAGTGATTTTGTTTAAATTTAACCTGAAAAAAAAAAAAAAATCTATGGATTTGTTTTAACATTTAATGAATATATTTATAAAAACTGTAGGATAATTTAGTGAATTCTCACTTCAGCAGCAGAAGAGATCTTGGAAGAGTGGGGAAAGACAGTTTTTACCCTTTTCGTGGAAATGAAACACTGGGGATTTTTTTTCATTTTTCTTATTTGCAACAGTATTTTAAACTTAAAGACACTGTTTCTTTTGGGTATCTCTGAAACAACACATGAAAGAAGGTCTTCAAAATGAGAGTTACCAGTGGAGGAATACACATTATCTGTTTCACAGTCTATGGGACAGAGCAGCTAAGGGCCTGAAACCACATTCCCTTTTTCCAAGAGCTAGGATTGAACTCTAAATCCCACCCTCAGAGATGTGCCCGGTGCCCTGGCATGAGGGATGTCAAGTGCCCCTGCTGAGAGCTACGGTAGGCTGCTCAGAACTGTATCCAGATAAGTTTTGAATATCTCTGAGTATGGAGGCTTCACAACTGTTCTGGGCAATTTGTTCCAGTGCTTCACCACCCTCACAGATAGAAGGGTTTTTACTGTTTTGGTGACATTTATGTATTTTCCAGGGTACATCGTGTCATGTCTGGTAGTGATTGCCAGTGAGAAGGGTTTGTTTGGGTCTTTCTTAATCATCAATTTTTTGTACACATTGATAAGATCCCCTGCAGCCCTCTCTTCTCCTGTCTGAATAATCACATTTCTTTCTCCCCCTCTATGAGATACTTCTTATATTTAATCTTCTTAATGGCACTGAAGTCTGGTCTCAAGGAAAGTGTTTATGAGGTTAGAACAGGTTTCTCAATGTATTCTGAAGTTTTACATTCAAATTCGCCCATGAAAATTACATGGATTACATCCAATTTGATGAGCAAGTTCAGCATTAAGATCCAAAACTGCTTAAAAAAACAAGATATCCAAATGGTGGAGCAGCTTTTCCCATTACATTTTTGTGCAGTATTTCAAACAGGATCTAATCTTCTTGAGGAATCTAGAAAATCAATTGCCAGGAAGGCTTATATATGGATCAATATCTTACCACCTTGTTTATTGTGCTTGCTGTCTATATATCTGATAAAGGGTTTGAATTTAGACTAATAGTGTTACCTCTTGAAAGGTAATCCAGAGTCTTAATAACTGGATGTGGGGAGCAGCAAGGTGAAGCAGTATCAGAAGAAACAATGAGACTTTAACAGTACAGTAATACAAATCAAACAATAGCATGAAAAACAAACAATAATTATAATAATGAACTGAAAACTGTACTGGAGAGGTTACACAAAGTTAATCCCTTCAGAAGTTTTTTTAAGTGAAATTGAAATTTATCAAGAGATGGAATAAATGATGATGCTGTCAGCACTGAAGATATTTCAGTAATGATTGAGGAAGTGAATTGAATTCCTAACGACAGATAACTGCTTTTAGTTGTCTGAATGTAGCATCTAAATGAATGCCAGCTACCTAATAGTCAAAAGAAATACAGTCAAAACTTTAGAAATCTATTCAGCTAACCAAGTATGGATATCTCAATTATTATTTCAGCTCCTCTATTTATGCTTTCTGTGGAAATATTGAACATGTAATAACTGTTTAAAGACTCCTAAAGCCTAAATTAAGTCAGTGAAAAATCACAGTAACAGTGCTGAAGTGCGTACATGAGAGTGAATGTAATATAGGCATTGTAGGACATTCTACCTGAAATATCAGGAAAATAATTTGAGTTTGAAATTGTAAAATTTATGGGCACAAATTGATTGACAGGACTACAAACTGTTCATGGAAATAAATAAACCCTCCTGTTCTCTTATCTATTGTACGGGCTATGACAGAGACAACTTTCTTTGTAGCACTACATGTGGTGCCTTGGTGTCATTTATATTTTTGACTAAACTAATTTTGATAAGACACAAGTGTTCTAGCTTTTGTTGGATGATGTCTGCACGCATCAGGGCTTTCTCTGTTTCTTGCTTTATCCATCAGTGAATAAACAGGGGAGCACAATAATTGGGAGGGGACACAATCAGACAGATGACCTGAACTAAGCAAAGATGTATTCCATGTGCATAATGTTATGTTCACCAAAATTAGGGAGAAGCAGTTTTAGGAGGGTTTGCAAACTTTTGCTCAATCTGTGACTGACTATTGCCTTTGCATCACTTTGTATTGTTTTATTTTCTTCTGTCTTCTTTCATTTATCCTTCACTTATTGACTTATTTAATCTTGACCTACAATTGTTCTTGTTTTATTATTTCTTTCTTCTTCCTCTGTTCTACTCAGGGTGATGAGGGAAGGAGAGTGAGCCTACATGTCCATTAGGGTTATTCCATGACAGCTGTCAACAGGGATGAGATTAATCTCTCTCAGAAAGCCTGAGTAATTGTTTCTTTCTTGAAAATTATAGGAATGGCAAGAAATTCAACTTTACAGTTTGCAATCATGATTCTATCATCCTCATTATCTGAAGTGCTATTCCAGTCTGTGGTTTAACCACCTGTTGCAACAAACAGATCCACAGATTACAAAACTTTAAGGACGCACTGCCTGATTTCAGCATAACACAAGTCACAGATTAATTCTTTGAATTACTTGATTCTGAACTAGATTAACTTTTCCAGTAGAGCACACATTTTTAGTGATGAATTCTCCACCACAGCTTGCAAGTACAGCAGATTATTATCATCACCATTAAAATTATATTCTACATGTTTAATGTAAATTAATGTTTTGTCAGCCTCCAGGAACAAGACATTGTACCTCAGCCTGTTAGTCTGAAATGACAGGATACTTGGTATAGAATGTCTTATTCCAAATCAGTGTAGCTTAAGCAGAGTTTCAGGTTTAAAAATGATGGTGTGATCAGTTGTCATTGTAACTTCTTTAATTTTATATGCTATTCTCTGTTATGAAATTTTTGAAGTACTTTAGACCAATTTCCACAATACTCATCAGACTATATTCTCAACCTGAAAATATGGGTTCACATCTGGCCTCAATAATTGGTATTCACTACTGGTTTTACAGTTTGTCACCCCAATGTCAGTAAATGGTCTCATTCTTAATTTGCCCCTCTTTCATTGTTTTTTTCAATTTTGATTACGAAAAATGTTATGCTTTTTTGCATATCACTGATACTATCAGAAGACAAGAATCAGGACTAGAATAAATCCCTGTTATGCACATGCAGTCATTATCTATGGATAACTCCAATTTTGAAACCAGCAATGAGTCAGTTTTCACTTCATTTAATATTTACAACATTGATAGCATTCTAGTTTCTTTATTCCAAAATACTGGATCATATACATGCCTTACAATCTCTACTTCTACTAAATCCTCACTATTATTTATATTAAATTCTCATATGATCGCATTTTAAAAGATAGTAAATAAATCTGTTTTCCACACACCAATCTGAACTGTCATTTTTTGAAGTCATCCTGATTTCAGCTTTATATTTTTAAGTCCTCTCTAAAATTTCCCTATAGGAAACTGATTTTGTTCTGATTGTGAACAGGGAGGAATCACAGTTGCTTAAAATGAAATATTAATAGCAAACTGTTTTTAGCTTTTTCGTAAACAGAATTATAAGGCTCTAAGTAACTTCAGGATGAAAGGAAAGGTACTTTAGCTGTCATTCTTTTATTTTGAGGTAATTCAGTGAGAAAATTAAGCTTGGAAGATTTACTATTAAGAAATTAAAATAGAAGTTATTCATCTGAGTCCTTCATAGAACCTTTGCAATACCAGCTCTTACAGCCGTCACATCAAAAACACATCATGATATCCACACCTACAGGTTTAACAGGAGGAATAGCTTTAGAAGAGTTGTAGTAGGCATAGCACCTTTGAATTTTATCAGTCTACAGAGATTTGTATGGTACACATAAACTCTCACAGGATGTGGATCACACTGTAACAGGTAGCAATTTTTGCTCCATAGCCACCTTTCAGTCTTGTGTATATGACTGAAATCATGAAATATGACACAATAAAATTTTCATAGCAGAAGCAACATGACCAGAAACTAGCTCATACTTTACTATATTTGCACAATTCAGTGTGTTATATTTTAAAAGAACAGTACAACCCATTTGCAGAGAATATCAGGTCAATGGTAAAAGTGCTTATCTAGCTTTCTCCTCAGAACTAGTTTGGAAAACAAATGCAGTAGCTGTTCCACATGCTTTAAATTTATACTCTATGTCTTTTCTACTCTCGTTTCAACATTCTCTGGGTATTGAGGAAAGCTGTTCTATCTCCAGACAGACCAATTTTGCAGCATTATTAATTTATAAAAGTCTGTAGCTGTTACAATTTAATTCAGTTGCTATAGAAATCTCTACAGGAACACAAAAAAATAAAAAGAGGCAAAATTAATATTCCTTATAGCCTAGTTGTCTAGAGTGCACCCCCTATAGGGAGAGTGCAATAATTAAGTCTTGTTTACTGTGAGTTCCATTAAACCTTTGTTGTTACTGATTATATCATCATGTGATTGATTTGTCAGGTGTGGAAAACAACAAAAAATTGATTGTCTTAATCTTCATGACCAAATGACACGTGCATTGTGAGGTGCAACACAGAATTCTGCTTGAACAACTGAGGCTTTTCTACTTGCTCTTCATTTAATTTCCCATTGTAGCAGCAAACAGTTTTTGAGGTAGGGGACATTGCTTCTTTCACAGATTTGGATTTACATGTGATCAATGCAATAGAATGACAGGATTTTTTTTTCTTAAATTAATATAATACTTTCCTGTTATAAAGTAACAGCAGGAAAGAAAATGTTTTTCATCACCAGGAAATATGCCTAAGGAAACTAGTGGGACAGATTTTACAAAGTATTAAATTCCAAATGGTAGTAATAAATGAATCAAACAAGATAACAAATGAATTTCACAATCTAGTTTATTGCTTCATTAGAGGTATTTCACTTACATGTTTCCTGAAAAAAAGGGCATAGATTCTGTACCTCATATATATTGGGGGGTTTTAATGCTCTGCTGTTATTTGCAATATGAACATAATTACCATATAAATATTTGATTCAGACACTAGGGGTGAATGTATTATCAGTTTATTTCAGGACATGGCATACTACTTTTAGGAGACTTGGACAAGATATGAATATTGAAAGCACCTGAAATGCAGATTTAAAAAAAGACAATATTATTTTCTGAAACGTAATTATAGTTGGGTTATTAGAAAGTAACACAAGGCAATGTTTTATTTAGCCAAGTAAAGTCTGATATATTGTGTATTATGTATTTTCTAGGTAATACATTGAGTTTTCTACTATTCAGTAAACACAATTGTGCCTTTCCACTGCACATGAATCAGGAAAAGCAGTACATGTGTGGCTGTGGGAGAATCAGTTTATCAGATTTTGCTGACCTTGACGTGCTTGATCATAAACAAATTTGTGTCCTATGTTGTTTGCTGTTGCTGGAGCTGCACTTTAGGGTCAAGGATATGTTCTGGATTTTCACAGTAAGATCTTAAAATTGACAAAAATTAATTCCAGCATTTATAAAGGCAAAATTGCAACTGGTCACTCAGTCACAGAAAACAAATCTACAAGCAGTGGGAACTTAAAGGAAACTTATACAATGGTTACAACCATTAGAATATTTCAAAAGCTGGAATTGTGAATTCAGGCTTGAGTAGAGGTTATGTTTTTGTTACACAAGATCTCAGTGTGGCAAAACCAGTATGCTACATTAACATTCTTACTAAGAACTTTAATTAATGGCAAAGGATGGTTTATTTTCTCTCAA
Organism: Orthonyx spaldingii; assembly: GCA_013397795.1. NCBI lineage: Eukaryota > Metazoa > Chordata > Aves > Passeriformes > Orthonychidae > Orthonyx > Orthonyx spaldingii. Next base: position 545,508 of record VZTJ01005116.1, on the reverse strand, counting down.
GAATATGCTCTTTTTATTTGGAATCTCATAACCGTATAATGCCACACTGGTGATTTGGGAAGACAACATAATTCAGAAGGTCCCCCCCTCCTTTCTACTATCCCCAGATTTATGTGCTGAGTGTGTCACCATAAGGTATGGGATATCTATTTGGTCAGTTGGGGTCAGCTGTCCCAGCCGTGCCCTCCCCGAACTTCTTGAGCAACTCCAGCCTCCTCACAGGTGGTGTGGAATGAGAAGCCAAGCAGGTCTTGACCCTGTGCAAGCACCTCTCAGCAACAACAAAAACATCTCTATGTTATCAAGGGTGTTTTTCAAAACAAATTAGAAACAGTACTACACACATGTAAAGGAAATTAACTCTATCCCAACCAAACCCAGTACCCTAAAGAACCAGAAGAGATTGATTTTAACATATAATTGCAATTTTGTTATATGTTGTTATATCTCTAAAGAACATCCCCCACCCCCCTAAATAAAATAAAAAACAAGTGCAAGGTACACCTTATTGTATACTGTATAACAATTAGGTTAAGTAAAATGGATTTGGCAGTGGATACTAGGCTTGATTTAAAAGAGCTAAAAGTAAGATTTCTGACCTGGAAATTTCAAATATTAACTTCACTGATTAATTCAGGTTCTCTTATATTGTGGAATTTTTGTGTGTGTAGTTTACTATAAAACTAAAACACAGATTTAATTACATCAGTATTAGTAACAGAGATTTTAGTGAAATCAGACTGAAAGAGTAGATGAAACAAGAGGGAGAAGATCTTAGAGTCCAGAAGAATGTAAGAAGTTTGCTTATGTCAAAACATGTTGGACATGAAGAATGATAATCTGAGCATAGCATACTGTACTGAATAATGATGATGATGATGATGATGATAATAATAATAATATCTAAAAGCAAAGTGAACCAGACAAAACTCAGCATAATTTAATGCTTAACTGTAACTTATACAAAAAAAAAAAGCAGCAAATTTTCCCTTAGCAATAATATATGAAGATTCTTTTGCTTAAAAGCTCCCTTCTTTTGCATTATTTTCTGCTATCCAAATACTAGGGGAGTTTAGGTTGGGTTTTTTTGCATAATGTAGGATCTATCCTTGAAACTTCTGTTCCTTCAAAGAGAACTCTAGCTGTGTGATGAATGATCAGCATGTCTCTACTATTCTTATCAAGCCTTAAGCATTTTGTTATACTTCCGCTGTTCTGATTTTCAGTGTCCTCCAATTTTTATGCCAGGTTTGCCAAAATACATTTTGTGGAAAGCTATAATTTTAAATATGCATCCCACAATATAGTTAAAACTTTGACATTAGGCTGTCATTATACTTTTCATGTGAGTCAACTTATAGCTCAACAGATTAGAGTAATAGTTCTGGTTTTTTAACTCTAAAAAATACATCCCACAAAATGTACTAGAGTAAATTACACATGAACTTTTTACTGTTTGTTTCGTCTGATTTTAAAACATAAGAAAACATGAAAATGCTAATGAAATAAGCTGCTGGGCACTGATAAGTGACTCAGAGCAACTTCAAATGTTTCTATTAAAGTAAATCACTGTACTTCTCACTGTTGACAGGCTATCTATTCAGTCACTGTTAACACGGCGCCCTTTTTGTTCTGTGGCATGTAGTACCAGCCTGTAGATTTTTTTTCTGGTAGTAACAATAGAAACTAGGAGCTAAAAGTTGCCCTAGAAAACAACTGTGTTATCTTCTGGTAATGCAGAAGTGCTATACATCCTCATTGTGTCAATGAGTATTTTGTGTTTTAAAGCAATTCAAATTGCTATTTGCATTATATTATTTTATAATTACTAATTAGAGATTAGTGTCTAAAAATGACCAACACAAATCTTGAGGGAACAACAGAAGGAAATGGTAAATTAATGGTATAGACTGAAACAGACAACAAATTATGGCAATTTTAACACTTTTCACAGTATTCAAATAAAATGAAATCAACAAATAAATAAAATTTGCCCTACATTTCCTTTTAAAAAATGATAGTATTACGCTGAATGTTGGATCACAGCTCTTCTGATGTATAATGCAAATCCGCTGACAAATAAGAGAAATGAACATTATGCATATAGAAGTCTTATGCAGGATTACAGGAAAACCAGTTTATAGAATGTGTCTTTCAGAACAACACAACTCTTACATTCACAGGGGTTCCTCAGTCTGATTTCTTGTCATTTTTTGTTGTTGCTGTCATTTTCCTGACAGTTAGAGTGTCCACGACACGATTGTTAGGATGTTGAGTTTGGGGGTTATCAAATGAAGATAATACATAAACTGTTAATGAGGCACTGGTTTCATGCTTTACCAGTCTTGTGATTACAGAAATGTAAATTTATTACCTACTTATTTGAAAGGTTTCCTGATTTATATGGAAATGTATTAATCAGCTTCCGCTCAACTAGTTGCATTACACGCTGAAGATTAGAATGATAATTTGACTATTTAAAGACAGCAAAACCATTAGAGGAAACGACAATGGGTTTTTTAGAGAGAATAGGCAAAGTGATATAAATACAGGAGTGAAAAACAATAAAGTCTGAATATGAATACTGAAGTGGAGGGGTCTGTTTGGATGTTGACTAGTGGTGTCTATTCTTTCCCTTACACAGCAGTAGTTACCCCCAGAATCTTCAAGTGAAGAATCAGAATCAATCCCACTAAAGAACAAGTGACTCCCACGTGGAAATAAGTTTGGTACTGTGACTACTGTGGCTACTTAGTTTCAGGCTGAGTTACTTTTGCTTGTAGTTTTCATAGGTAAAAAGAAAACTATCTACTAGGTTTTGGCTTGATTACTTGAGCAGTAAACTGAAATTGAATGGTATTTGTCATGCTTCTTTACATTTTTATGACATATAACTAGCCTTCCCTCTCCCACACTGTATTTTCTTGGTCAATGCTAGATTTTCTCTCAAGTGGTACACCTTAATTCCCAGGAGATCAGTGTATGTATTAGTTAATTGCACTTAAACAGTATTGCATCTGGGCTTGGTTTTATGTTTAAACTCACTTCTCTTTCTGCACTCTCTTTTATATCAGTACCACTAACAAGAACTTATTACAATCCCATTAACCTGCACCTCTTTTTCTTAATTTTCTTTTGAGAGACAAACTTTTTTTGACATTTTTTCAAGAATTGACTCAACCTCCTTGTTGTCACAATCCCCATTAAATAAATCCATCATATGTAAAAAGTTATGTCAGTGAGGCAAAGGCCGCAGCAACTGGAAAAAGGGAAACATCAAAATAATTTTTAAAAAGAGCAAAAGGGAGGACCTTGGGAACTACCAAAAGTCAGCTTCATGTTGTGACTAGAAAGATCATGGAACAGATTGTTGAACAATGTGTATTGAGACATATGGAAGACAGGGAAGCGATTAGAGACAGCAAACATGGGCTATGTCTGAAAAGTTACCGTCCTATTACTTTGCTCAGTGTCCAATGGGAAACCAGTAATAGGTAATGTCCCTCAAGGGTCTTGACTAGGACAAATACTGTTTAACATTTCAGAATCTTAGAATCAAGGAATGGTTTGGGTTGAAGGGAACCTTTAAAGGTCAGACACCAGATCTTCCACCCTGCCATGAGCACAGACATCTTTGACTAGATCAGACGGCTTAAAGCTCTGTCCAACCTGACCTTGAACAATTCCTCTGACAGGGAATTCTCCAGATCTATGATTAATTAAACACAAGTTTCTGTCCAGTACTATGAAGCTTATTTAGCCAGTGTAAAAAGTGAACATCAGAAGTGAATATTAAATAATTCACAACAATATTTGCGTTCTTTCTTATTGTAAGTATTGTACGTATACTAATATGGTAAACAGGCATTTAAAACAATTTCTAAACTTATTTTTGTCTTGATATATGCTTTATTTTCTTATCATATTGTTTCAATTACATTGACTGTCATTAATTTATTCTGCTCTGAGGAAACCATTTGGGTCATATTCAGTTAAGTAATAGAGAAAAAACATGACAGGAGGGATGAGATGTGAAATCATTGAAGAAATCAAGATCATATTCAGATTTAGAGCCATATATTAATCTTTGAAAAATCAAAATAGATATTAAATTGATAATGGCACCCATGACTATGAAATGTTTTTGAAAGATGGATTACATTAGAAACCCAAATGGGAAGAGGAAAAGAGGAGAATACTCCCCTAATAAAGCATAACCAATCACAATTGCAGAAGAGACAGGAGAGAGGAGACCTGAAATCGTAAGGAAAGGCTTTGAAGGAAGATTAACTATCTAAATAATACATGAGTTTAAGGAAGAGTTAGATTAGTGAAGTAAAGATTGTCAGAAATTCTTATTAGCCATGATCAATCAAGAGAGGAGAAAACAAACAAAAAATGTATGAAAACGGAGTTGCAGAAAAGGAAGTAATTTCAGGTAATAAATAAAAGTCACATATAAGTGAGTAAGATTACAAGGTATTTTGTAAGGACTGATAAGACTTATCTGTAAAACACATCTACAGCTTACTGGTGGCTACTTTGCTTCTTAATAGGCTTGGAATGACAAAGCTAAGACAAATGATAGATATATATGTTTGTACTGCTAATGATTATGGAATAAGCTTACTTCTGGATAAAAAAAACCTAGGAGATGGTGTTAAAAGTCTACAGTTAATATACTGATTTTTAAACAATTGAATTTTAAACAATAAGCAGAAAACATTAATATTCACGCTAAAGCAAATATTTTTATGTAATGTGAATAATGATTCTTAAAGAAAAAAAATTGATAAAGTAGAAGAGGTAGATTTTAAACAAAAGCTCCTCTGAAGACAACATTATGTTTTTCTAGGCATAGTTACCCTTTTTCACAACAAAAATACTGCTATTAGGATTTATGTTCAATATAGATCGTTAAATACATGCATTAATATTGCTGTTAATAAAAGAAAATCAATATCAGCATGCACATCAGATAATCTTTTTCTTACCAAGTGATCAGTCATAGTTTAAAATGACTTTTTGTCAGTCATGATTCTACTGGGCTGAGGAAATACCAACATTTCAGAGACTAGAAGCATTCCTTTGATTTCTAATTTAATATTACAGATGAAAAACTTATAAACCAACCTTAGTCAATTTAAATGTCTATGTTCCTGTTTGGTTGTTCTTCCCTTCACATACTCTACATATTTTCTGGTGTGGATGCACAGAATTTTAAATGAAATCTCATCTTTTTTATATACTGACACTAATATTTCTCTAGCCGCGCCAAAATAGAATATTTGATGTAATCCTAGATTTACGTTTCCCTCTAGTGGTTTCCCTTGGTTTTTTGGTGATTTATCATAATCTGTGATTGCCAAATACAGCCAGAAGAGAAATTATTACTTCAATAATATTGTGTGATTCAACTAACATCAGCTGTTCATATTTGAGAGAATAATTCAAGGTTTATAGTAAGATCTAGTTAATATTGACAATTGAGTCCAAAACATGATTCATTTCATTCTGAGCATGGACATGACTTTGACCTTGAAATGTCTCTTTCCTGAGTACAGAGTCTAAAGTATAGACTCTTGTAACTCTATATTGCAGGTATCAGAAATAAAATCAGTTGAATCTCACCTTTTGATGCAGTATTTGTTGCTAATTTAGGTAACTTGGTGCTTCTAAGTCTTATACCTTTTATTTGGCGGAATTTTGTCTTACAGTTATATTGAAAAAAGGAGAACAATAAAAGTCTGTAGTATTTTTATTGAGTTATTTTTGCAACACATCACACTTAGAACTAGCCAAATTACTTGATCTTTCTTTCCAAAATCAAACAAATATGACTTATTCTATATTATTTTTATTTCATCCAATTAAGATCCAGGAAGTGTCAAATCCTAACTGTTCTGATGGTTCTTTAATGCTTTTTACAAATTATCAGTGCATATTCTGTATGTTAGTTCTTAGCCAAAGTCAAATGTGAGTTCTGTGCAAACAGATAACAAAATGTGCAGGACTGGCTATTTTGAGGAAGACCTTGAATGCCAACATTGTCTGCTTTGACTATGCATTTCCAATTCAGCTAGAAGATAAAAGAAACATAGGACTTATAGTTCAAGAAATTGCTAATGATGTTGGTCCTACTTTCATTTTATAGCAAAATTAATTGTGTTTCCCACCATAAACAGTGATACACAGATTTCTGTACAAAGGAATTTTAACAGTGTGGATTTCTTAAATTACTTTGGGGTACTGGATCCTTATTACTACATGTGTTTACACATTCAGCAGATATGATATGCCTTTGGGTGTAATGAGATGAATATATTTTACACCCTTGGTATAAAAATAGCATAGCAGATTTATGTAACAAGATGATTTGTTTAAGAGATCAGATAATAATTCTGAATATTTTTTTTTTAGTGTATATGGTTTTATTAAAGTGACTATGATTTTACATTTTCCATAGAGAAAGTAACAATGGTCATAGAGAATAAGATCTTATCAGCAGATATGTTCTCTCATATGACATGTAATCTCTGTTCTATCCATACTTACAAATCAGATTCTGAGAATAGGAGAAAGCTGGTTTGCCTTAGATCTTTTCTGTATGTTTTGCATATTTTTGCTATTATCCCACCTTCTTTGTGGGAAACGGTCTAAAAATCTCCCATGGTGTTTTCTACAGTGGTGTCCTAGTCTCAGCGTATAAATCATGTCTATTGAGAAATAAGTCCAATTATGCATAGTTTCAAAGTAGATCCCTATTTATAATGCATGATACGGTTCATCAAGAAAACACTGTCTACCTACAATGAAATCACTGCAGTATGGCCATGTCTCATTGATGGTGATAAGTCATTAAAGCAGCTGAGAGCGACACAATGAATCTGATGAATCAGACTGATACCCAAATATGTACAAAAAGATCAATTTTTTTTAAAGCAGTCAATTTACTGCATTAACTTCATTGTTCAGTTTTTCCACTGAAGCATGTTTCTTAGATGCTCACAGTACTAACAGCAGGTTTTGAGCCTCTGGAAAAGCATGGGAAACTGAAATACATGATTTAGATCCTGACATGATAGTATTGGGACCTCAAAAGTAATTGGCACTTCATCACAAGTGCCTTCCCACTGTGATATGCTTGTAGAAAATAGCAGAAGATCCCTTTCTGGTTTTTTTTTTCACCCTGGTTATAGGTGATTCTTTTTTCTTTTTTTTTTTTTTTTTTTTTTTTTTTTTTTTTTTTTTTTTTTTTTTTTTTACTTTCCTTTGAATTTGAGTTCCATCTTTAAAACACAATTACAAAGAGGAGTTCAGACAACTGTTGCTAGTTGTCCACAGTTGTGACAAACACTGAAAGCTTACTCCCTGGACAACTTGGCAAGCAACTATGAAATTTATCTCCAGATAGACTTCTAAAAAAGTAGTTGGTGTGTCCTTAATAGGGAAACAGTTGTTTCTGTTTTGGATTTATTCTTTAGGTTTTTATTTGACTTCAACCAAAATCAAGTAGGAAGTTCAAGGACAGATGGCTTAGTCCTTAAACTCTTTCTCACACTCTTTCACTATCTAAATTGACCTGGATTCTGGTAGATAAATCATTTTCACAGCTAGCTAGGAGATAAGTTTATTCTCAGTCTGTTTTCCAATCCTAAAATGCCTCTAAAATAAAAAAAAAAAAAACAAACCAAAAAAACCCTTATTATTGTATTTCCAAATGAGATTTGCTTATTTTGCAGCAGCATCACAATTTTGGCATTTATTTTGTGTATGATACATAGTTACTGCAAGAACTCCCCTCTGCTATACTGATGTCTAAGCAGATTTTCCCCATTGGTACTTGTTCCCCTTGAGAAATAAAGCATTTTAATTTTGTATTAGTTAAATTTCATCTTCCTGACTACAGATCCTGCACAAATGTGTTGGGACCATTTTGAAGTCTGAGCCTCTTTATCAAACTGGTCCTTCTTTTGGCTGGATGTTATCAGCAAATTTTAGAAATTATACTCTGTGTTCTATCACACCATTAATGAAAACCTTACTTTAAGAGACACCCTATTTCAGTTTAAGAGGCTTCATAATAGCACTCCAAACCACTGACAACTATTATTAGAGAATCATTTCCCAGCCACCTTGAATGACTACAAATGAGAGCTGAGTTTATTTTTGAGATGTTTTGTGAGACAAAGTCAATCATTCTGTGGTTTTGATATGTCACATCTACTTTTACAGTCCATAAGAAAAAGAATAAATCGCCATCCCCTGCCAAATATCATAGACAAATATATTCAGTTTCTTAGTCCTCCGTGACCCCCATCTACTCTTTTGAGTTCTTAGAGATACTGGAGTGATTCTAAGTGACTTCCCCTAAGTCCTTTGGCATGCTCTGGTGAATTATTTCATTGGGCCCTGAGGAACAGAACACAGATGCCATACCAAGTAATCCATTAATGTGATTTTTTATGTGCATTTTCTTTCCCACCTCCTCCCTGAACTCCAACTGGAACCCCTATCTCCTTGTAAAGCTGAACTGTGTTATACACCTCATCACAGATTACCTTTTCATACCCACCTAATCTACAAATGCAATGCAACTTCCTCATACCTTTTCCAATTTGAAGTAGGTCTGGTTTTTTCCATATTAAGCACTTATGCACTCTTTTCTTGCTGCTTTTTCTCTCCCTTGTTACTTAAAGCTGGGGGTTTTTTTCCTCCTCTTTTTCCCCATTTGCAATATTGGTAGGAAGTTAGGGGAAAATAGAAGTAAATAAAAAATACATCTTCAACTTAGTCTTGCTTTGTGGCCTGAGGTAGAAAGTAAAACAAATTTGTTGCTATGTCATTAAGGATGTGTCCCTTGAGGTAAAAAGTTGGCTTTGTTTGGTAAGGAGCAGTACACCAGAATATAAATAAATGATGGAAGAAATTTTATGTTTCTCTAAGCTTAAAGAAATCAAAGGAGTTATGAGTGATTTTCCGTAATCAGTTTAATTTTCCTTAATTTTTAACCAATCAATTATTGCTAGTTAATTAAAAATTATAATACTTTCAAGACAAATATTACTACATATGTCACAGCTCAAGTAATCATTTGATTGATTTTAATTTTTTTCCTGTCCTTTATTCTGCTAAATATACACAAAAGCTACTCCACTGAATGTCTCTCCATATAATTTTTTTAACCAGATAATTAGCTGGAACACTGGAACATAATAATATTAATTTTTAGACTTGATTAAACTAATGATGTTTGCTAAGTTTGAAATGAATTTTTATATAAGTCTCTGTTCTACATTATGAGAAACAAGAGTGCTGTAGATTTTAGTTGGAAATTTTGCAATATTTTTTGGATATTTTGGGGTTCATTTTGTGGTAATTTGATGCCTTGTTTGAACATTCAGAATAAAATTTCCTTAGGACATTCTCTAAGTTCCAGTAGAACAACTTAAAGAGGATCATCTGAAGCTCAAATACAAACAAGATTTTCACAACATGAGAGATGAAGTTTCCCTCTGAAGCACTTAGAATATGGATGTGGTTAATTCGCAATAACAATGTGCAATACTTAATAAGGATGGAATGTCAGTAAGTATCTCTTACTTGGAGATTCTCAACTGAGATTGACTGAGTGAATCTGAGTGTGTAATTAAATTTATTCAGGCAAAGAAACAAGGAATTTCTATATCCATGTACAGTGGTTGAATGTCAACAGGAAAGCATAATTGGTTAAGGTCACTCTTTAGTATACAAAACTTCCAACAACTCCAGATCTAAAAACAAAGTTCTCTTGAAAATGTAGGAACTTTACATTTCTACATGTCCTGTCCAGTGACTTCTTGAACACTTACAAGGAAGATGACTCCACCACATCCCTGAGCAGTCTGTTCCAATGCTTAGCAACCCTTCCAGTGAAGAACTTCTTTAAGATGTTCAACCTGAACAGCCCCTGGTGCAGCTTGAGGTCATTTCCTCTTGTCCTGTAACTTGTTAATTGTCAGAAGGGGCCACCCCCACCTTGCTACAACATCCTTCCAGGGAGCTGTAGAGTGATATGGTCTCCTTTGAGGGGCCCAGAACTCAACACAGGATTTGAGGTGTAAGTATGAGAAACAGTACTGAGTATGAAAATCAATCACTGCTCTGGTCCTGCTGGCCACACTCTTGCTGACCCAGGTCAGGATGCCATTGGCCTTCTTGGCCACCTGGGCACACACTGGTTCATGTTCAGCTAGCTGCATGCCTCATTATCCAGATCTTTAACAATGATGCTGTAAAAGACTGGAGCCAGTATTGCCCCCTTGGGTTCACCACTAGTCCCTGGCCTCCAACTAGACTTTGTTCCAGTGATTGTCACTCCCTCAACCCAGCCTTTCAGACAGTTTTTATATCCTGTCTACCTTCCCATCAAGACAACTTCAGCATCTGTTCATTTTCCTTCTATTCACATTTCATTTCAAATTCCTGAAACTTTCTTTCAGGATGGCCTGTTGATTAGTCAAGAGCCTGATGATAAAGCTGTCTTATACATTTGCAAAATATAAGTATAGTACAGCTTTAAGATTACAGCTGGTACCCTGTGTCTATGAGCATTGAATTACCCTGCCATGGTTTCTAAACTGTGACTTTAGAAGCCTAGACATTCCTATTCATAAAAGTATATAATAGAAAAGTCTCTGTATCAGAGCTTCACCTTTTGTAGACTCTCAGAAACAAACTTTCTGGTATCGTAAAATCTAAATCTACTCCTTTCCCACAATACATAAGGTATTGTATTGCTTCTAAAGATTTGGGGGAGGGTTTTTTAAGGTATTTTCTTTGGTCTGGTTTGGTTTGATAGTTTGTTTTTTCCAAAATGCAACACGTATATACACATCGAACTCCCCACATATATACTTTGTTGTAAGGACATTCACAAAAACTAAAATTACTTGAGCAGTATTTGAGTGTTACAAAAGAGATAAAAAACACTAGCAGTTGCAGTTGGAATACAGGTATGGAAGAACAAATTTTCAGGAAAATGGAAATAAATTGAAAAGTGTAGATCTGCATGCACATGGATAGATGAAACATAAAGAAAGGAGTGAAAATAGACATAGCAAAAAGATTTTTAAATTTAGGAGATTTATGAGGTTAGTTTAAAACCACAATTTCAGACAAAGAACCAGGCAAAAAAGAGTAATTTTCAGATTTAGATATTGACATATTGAATTTTTTTTTTAATTACTGGAAGCAAACATGATATTAAAACCATAATTTTAAAAATATAGATTAATTAATAAATAGTATTAATAATTTTGTTAATCTGTTTATACTAGCATTAAGGGGATATTCTAAATAAACTATTTAACTTGTTTGTAGTAAACAAAGAGGATATTGTAAAATTGTTCATAGAAAACAAAATATTCCAGAGATCTGTGGCTTGATCCATGGGAAAGGGCAGACATAGCAAATGTAGGGGTGCAGCTGCAGTTCTTCAAAAGGGCAAATGTTAATAAATTACATATTTTAGAAAACAGCATCAGCATAGTAAAGACTGACTTTGCTTTTGGGGGTTTGCTGGCATTTGGGGAGCAGGAGAGAAGGGGCTTGTTTTTTTCCCCTGGCTAAATAAAATTCAGCAGATTTACTCTATTGAACTTAAGCATGTGATATAAGCCTGCCCTACAAATTATATGCAATAAGAAACTATTGGTTAGAAGAGCAGCGATAAATTTTACGGTAAGACAAAAGAATACAGGGAAAGGGAAATACTAACAGTGAAATTTGTCAAGGATAGGTTTCAAATAAGTTTCAAATAAGTGTTATTATTTCTGTTAGTTAACCTGGATAAAAAGAAAACAGGGATGTATTAACTAATCTTTTTGATGACACAAGATTAAAGCAATTTAAAATACAAAGGAGAATATCAGTATTATGGAGAAATAATTGCTTGATTTTGTAGCGACTTATGTTATAGAAATGGGAGCTAGGAAAGATCTAAACCAAACAAGATCATTTGGCAATGGATTAATCAAGACCTTTTTTCTGTTTCTTCAGAAGAACAAGGAGACATTTGAAGATACTGAAGGATAAGATTATGCATTATCATAATGCTTATTTGTTTGCATGTGGGCATGAGGTAATATTACATGTACCTCAGTCACATCCAAGTACAGACTCTAATAATTCCTAATATGAGCCACTTGTAATCAGCAGCGTTTTCTCTCTCAGCCAGACCAGAGTATGGAATGTTTCTCCTCACAGAAAGGATCATTAGCTCAGGAAGTGTATAGAAATGTCTTTTTGTTGTTGTTGTTATTGTTTAGGGCTAGCTTGTATTTAGTAGGGCACAATGACACACAGTGAGGTTTTTTTACACCTACCTTCAAAAGATTGTGGGGTTTTCTTGTCTTTTATGGCATAGCTATAAATCATCAATATAATTTGGTCATAAAAAGATATTCATAGTTCAAGGTGCATTAGCCAACATTTTCAATAGTAATGAGAAAACACAAGTGTTATTACAGAAGGCATTAAATATTGCATATAATTTTCATCAACCACATTAAAGAAACAGAAATTCAAACTTAAGTGAGGCTTAAATGATTGTCAGAGAAGCTATACCGAAGTTGATCAGCAGGTTTTTGGGCTTCTCACTTCTCACTATACTTTATACTATAAGCCATAGGAGTGCAAGATTTCAGGTACTACTGTAATTTCAGGCAATATTGACTTTGTACCACTTCTTTAGAACTGGTCCTCATAGGAGATGTAAGGACTTTTCATATCAAAAATGCTCAATATTCATATATTATGAACATGGTAGTTTTTTAGAGGCCAAGTTAGCATATTCAAATAAATAGAAATATATGTTAAAAATGGTAGTCATTTTCCATGGGGAAATTTAAAAAACTGTTATAAATAAATTAAAAAAAAAGTTTTGTTTTTATGAGAGACATTTTCCATTTACAGTTAACATGGTTTTCTTTCCTTATAGGAGTTTCATCAAATAAAACTTCTGAGCTTTGAAATGAATAGCAATTTCTCCACCATAAACATCTAAAGCAAGCAAAAATGCAGCCTGTCCCTTTTCAGACCAAGAAAATCAGGGAACTGGCTTTTCAATGGAAGATAAAACTGAAGCAGAGCATCAATTGACTCATAAAGAGGAAAATCCTGCATCTCTTTTTGAGGGGAAGAGGTGCAGTAGCAAACGATGCTAAGCCTGGTGTTTGTGCTCGCCTGTAGATATAGACAGCGGGAGAGTTCTCTCCGTTGAAGTAATGAATAATTAAAACATGCTTAGAAACCAGCATATAGAGTAGCAGGATGCTATCAGACTAGCTGTCGGTGGTGACAAAAATGGCATCCTGTTGGCTGTTAATGTGGAGGTATGAGTAATGTTGGCTCTCAGTACAAAAGAGCTGAGAGCACCTAAGTTGAGGACTTTATTTTCTGATGGTTGTTATAGCAGGCAAAGCTGTGCAGGTAGAGTGATATCATAGCAGTTAGTAAGTTGTTTTCTTCTCATCATCATGGAGATTCAGAATAAATAATGCTAACCTGAGACAGCGATATAAAAGATGATCTATTGCCAGTATTTTTTCAGCCTCGTTTTTATTTTAATCATTTGAGATTTTTGCCAGTGAGAATTAAAAATTAAGATGATAGCAGATGATTTTTTGACCCTGTATATTCATACTGATGTATGAGGCACCTTAAATCTTGGATAAACATATTTATATATTTTTCACTTAGTACACAGGGACCTGTAAATATTAGGCAGAATCAATAGGCAAACATCAACTAAGAGCAGCTAGTTGCCTTACTCCTCTGATGAACCAGCAGCATAATGTCCTTCTGAGCTCCAGAATATAAAACTTATTTCTAGTTAACATTACATGAAATACATATAAGACATATAGCCATCATTTAACTTTGTCAGTTAACAAACTAGAGAAGTATAAAATTACATTAAAAAGAATATTGGATCATAATAGGACATACAAGTACTTCAAGAAACCTTTAAAATTATTAAAACTGAGCATGGTTTGTAAAGATATTCTGGAGAAGTCCTGTTTTTTCAGTTCCCTGGCTCCAAAATGGCCATTTCATGATTAAATGGACTTATAGCTGAGAGAGATTATGACAATCATGTAATGTGTACTCCATTATTCTTATATTGCTGGAAGAATGGTAGTTCCCTGGACTTCATACAGGTTTCAAGAATTTTCACAACATTGAGGTGTGATTTTTACACCATTTAAAAATATCTAAATATATTAAAAAAATGAGAAATAACTTCCAAGTGGAAACATACATCTGCACCTTTTATGAATAAGTAGCTAAAGAGAGCCTCAGCAGTACAAAAAATAATACCAATAAAGAAATGTGAACTTTGGAAATTGTTCAGAGAATCCAGTTGACTCCAGCTCATTGAAAATTCTTCGTTAACATCCCTCTGGTATTATGCTTTATTTTTTATTCTATTCTAATATAAAATAAGAGGATATTATGCCTTTCTAATACAATTGAAAATGATGGTTCCAAGTCTTGTCAGGGAAAATTGTAACAAATATAAGTATTTCCACAATGCAGAATGCAGGGTGTTATTCAGTCCTTGCTTTAACCATCAACATTTTATAATTTTGGTCTCATTTTGATTTTGTTGTTTCTTATTAAAGAGTATTTGAAACAGAAAGGAAGAGTGGAATTTATGTCACTTACCTTTTGGCATTTATAAGTCTAACCTGATTAACTACAGCTTGATTCAGTTGTACACACATAGGCACCTCATGTCACTGAGGTACCCAGATGAATCTCACTCATTCCCCATCTGTCAATCCAGAAGTACCTGTGTTCTGTGTTGTAACTCATAATCCTATGAAGATATCACAGTTAAGCCAAAGTTTTGCTCCTCTAGGTCTCCGTTTATGCAGACTATACTACCTCAGCTTCCACATGGGACTGATGTAGGAAAAAGCCTTCTTGAAGTCAAGATAGGCCACCTGCTATCTCTTTCTCCTGGTACCCCATTATTTAGCAGTAGAAGGCACTCTGTTTGGTCAAGCAAATTTGACTTTGTAAACTATATTACCTTCCTGTCCATCATGTATTTGTGAATGCACTCTGAGAAAACATGCTTCATGATCTTACTAAGGACTGAAGTGAAATTAAACGGCTTTTAGGTTCTTGAGTTTTCCTTTATAATAGATACAGCATGGTTTTCTGAGTTATTGGTGATAACTCCTGAATAATATGATTTTTCATAAATGAACAGCAGCAGTAGTCCAATTCCATCAGGCAGTTCTTTCAACACCCTCAGGTGAATCAAATGCTCAAACTCTCAAAAAAATTAAAATGCTTAGCAATGTTTTACAGACCTTTTACCACCTCTGTTGTTTGTCCATTTCCAATAAGCTTCCTTTTGACATTTTAGTTCATGGAAAAGTATCTTGCTTATTAAATTAGGCTATCTTCCAAATTGTCAGACTTCTTGAGTCCATCCTCTTTGCCACATGAACAAAACCAGCCTTCTGACCACAGAATCTTCTGCTTTTCATCTAGGGATATAAACAATTTGTCTCTGGCTTCATGCTGAAGCCCTATGCAGGTAGGTAGCTGTGTTACACAGAATGTGACACTCTCTCCTCTATCTTTATTCTTTTCTAACAGTCTATACTCATTTCTGCATAGCACCTGTTGTGCCATTGTGCCGAGTTTCTGTGATTCCCATCATCACATAGAATCGCCTCAGTACAAGAATTTCCACTTCTTCCTCTTTATTCTGTTAAGTACTTTGTGTTACTGTAGAGATGCTTGAAAAGTGCTGCTGAATGTCCTCCCTTCTGAGAAGGAATATGAATCCTCCTTTTTCCGTGAGAACCTCCTCTTATATAATTTTGGATCTCGGTGCCCATCACCCAGTTAACTCATGCTAAATCTTTTCTTACTAGGTAAATAAGTCTGGGTTTACCTGTCTTTTTTGGGTGTATTTTAATCTATTGCCAGTATTCTGCTTCATCAAAATATGCCTAATAGTCCAAATAGATATGCAACCAGGTATTCTATTATTGCATATGAATTTTCCTACCATAGTCTTTCCCTTGAATAGAGAAGAAGAAATTACTGTGGGGAAAAACTACCAAACAAATTAAAACCAACCATAAAATTAAACAAACAAACAAACAAAACCCCATGAAAAAAACAACAAAACAAAAGCAAAACTTAAAAAAAAACCAAAACAAAACCAAACCAAGCTATTCAGTCACACAGAATTGGGTGTTCCTCTATGTCACTTTCAAGAATCACAAATGTTTTCTCATCAGTTACAACTGAAGAGCAGGAACTTCTATTGCTCTCAAAAGCCCTCCTGAGAGCTTCTCTTACTTTCTTGTTTCTGTCTTGTCTCTCTGTCATCCTTCTTTCCCTCCCACTGTTATTGGACTCAGGCTGTTGCTTCTTGCAAGTCTTTCAGGAAATGTTGTTTATCTTCTGTTCTCGTCCTGGGTGCAACAAAGCATGTTTGCATTTTCTTACATCCCTTCTACTTAGCACCACAGCACCTGTACCAGAACACACATTCCAGATGGGACATCCCCAGTGCTGTTCCTGGCCCTACCCCAGGGAGGAACAGCAGGCACACTCTGTATCTGAAAATATGATATAAGTCACTCAGACAGACTCAGGACTTTATCTTCCTTTTTTCTACTCTATTTCTCAGGTATTAAAATAATGTGTGTTGAGACAAGAAAAAATAAAAACTCTGCTTTGACCTGACAGCATCTTGCAAGTTATATTAAAATGGCATTAAATTATATTGAAAACTCATACCAGCCACCTTAAAATCTCTCTTACTACATAAAAGTGAAATGAGTTTATTTTATTTGGTTCTTTAAATAATAAAAAAGGTATTTCAGTTGTATACATGATATTTTATTTTTATTTTCTATAGTGAAATTTCTATTATTCCACTGCCTGCAAAAAATGTGAATTAAAAATATGCAGAAATCAGAGCAGAAATTATAGTTTTATACTTTTACATATACTTTGAATATTATCTGCTGGAACTGTGAATGCCAAAGCTTTTTACAATTTTGAGAAGCAGAGAATGCAACTTTTTTTTCTAAATAAAAAGTACATTTTGTAAAGTATTTGAAAAAAAAAAAAAGGTCATTGACGCATGTAAAATTGCCATCATTTCCCAAGAGTTCTTTATTAAAGGAAAAGAGTTATCAGAATCTCTGATAGGACTCTTTTCTATGTGAAAGATCCATGCAATACATACCAAAAAGTCCCACTATGACTATATACACTTCTCCCATATGCACACTGTGTGCCTCACAATTGTAAACCTAGAGGCTCTATATCATTAGCAGAAAGAAAAACAGCACATCTGGAAATAAGTTGGAACTCATTCGGAATGATGGAGTATACTTGTTTGGGAAGAAGTGAGAGAATAGGCTAGATAGTGTTAAGGAAGGATGCTGGCAGAATGAAGGTAAGTACTGGAAAAATAAAATGATTGTCAGCTTGTATGAAAAAACAAAAGTCTTTTTATCCCCTTCTCCTCTAATTGTGACTTGTGAATCGATACGTGAACCGTAATCATGGAAATAGTTTAATTTCATCATTCAATTCATTCTCAACATAGTTCACAAACATTTTATAAAGGAAAAATTACTGATTGGGTATGGGAGAAATAATTTACTGGCTATGAGGGAATACATGTAAAAATTCAGATTTCTTATAAACTTTGTGCTCAATGAGAGGAAAACATCTCAACTACCACTGCAAAGAGATTATTGTCCTATTTTCTCACAAAGTACTTGTCTTTGTTCTTTACATTTATCTTTTTTTCTTTTTAACCCAATATTTTTTCTTTATTTTGCACATTTGTAACACACAAATTTCTCAAATGTTAATAGGCTTCAGTAAAAATATTCGAATAGAAATTTGATCATCAGCCATGGGTCAAGGCATGTTCTCTTCATAAACTCTGTCTCTTTTCTCTGTTGGTAAAGAATTTAAATAGCTATACCATCATCCACCTTTATTTTTCTCAATAATTAACAACATAATAATGCATCTCAACATTTGACATACTTTTCCTTTATTTCTTTATATTACTGCATTTTATTGTATTTTAGCTTTTTTTTTTTTATGCTGGTGATATTTTTATCCTCTTTCTTGAAAAGTAGTATGATTTGAATTTCAGATCCTACTTATTCGTTTTTTCACTGGCTTCTCATTAAAACTTGACACAAAGAAATAAAGTCAACCATCAATACTGAAGGTAGGTTTACAAAATTCTCAAAATGACATATAAAAATGTATTCTAACTGGCTAAATATAATAGCAATGGGAGGAATATTTTTACTGCTTGATATAGCTCCATTATAAGTGTGATTTTGAATATATGAAGTTAAGCCATGGTTCATTTAATTCTAATTTACAACCTGTAGTGATTTGCTTTTAATGTTGAGAAGAATAGACCTGATTCTTAACTTTCAGTGTGAAATGAAATCTTCATTTGAATGTCCTACTGTATGGTGTGGGAATCTTAGGACTTAAGGGTGCTTCTAAATTCCTCTTAGGATAAGCATGTACTCCAAAAAAAAACCGCAACAACAACAACAAATTTAAAGTTCCTGCGAAGTAGGAATCTTTACTTTTACTGTTTTGTGACTGGAACAAAATTGCAAGGGTTCTAACACAGCCTTAGACTAAAGCTTATAGTCACAATTTAATTTAAATATATTAATTAATATTTTAATCGTTAGCAATTTAATTCTTTGCATGGCATCATGGACAAAACCTGTATCTGATTTATAAGTTATAGTGCACTACTGAAACTGATCATTCAGATACTGAAGGACTGAAATTAATTCATGAGGTTAATTCAGTATTACTGAAATTAATATCGTAACTGTGGTGAGATTCTAAGAAAAGAACTGCTGTAAGGATCATCTCCATTGTATCAGAATTCTCTAATTTTTACGTGTATATATATATATGTGTGTGTGTGAATATATATGTGTGTGTGTAGTTATATATATAAATATTCATGTATTCATATTGTTTAGTTATCCTTCTGTTTTCACCAAATTATCTTATTTCATGCTAACACTATTTTTTCAAGCAATCAAGATGCAAACATACTGTCTAGTCAAAAACAAGGTAAGGATGAATTAAGATTCAAGAACAAATGTTTATTCTGTTATCTTTCCTTCAGTTTAATAATGGGGCCTGATCAGCACAATCAGAAGTTATTTATTTATAAACATTTAGTCTAGGAGTGCAACTGATTAACCAAGGCAGGCTTTGCTAACCATTCACAGATTTACGTAACAATTAGGAACAATAACAACGTGTATTTTTAAGGTTCTATGAAAATAATTACTGACTAGTATTATAAAAGGTCTTGTACTGTTAATATGTTAAACTCCTTATTCTGATTAGCCATAATAGCACGTTCTTTTCCAAGTTTTTTCTACTGAAAATTACTAAGCTGTTTATTAGCAAAAAGATACCAGCTTTGTTCTTCAGTCTCTCAGGCTCAAAAAGAAAACTTGTGAAGATCTAAAGAGAATTAGAAAAATATGGCACAGAGAAAACAACATTGTGAAGTCACGTAAAAAAAAATCCAACCCATGGAAAATCCTTTATTCTCATTACTTTTCTTAATCCAAATCTGTTTCCTCTGTTAGAACACTTAGGTATGAATATTTTCCTTACTTTACTGAACTTCTAGTGAGAAAGGATGCACTGAGTAATTCTGATAAGAGTACCTTTACTCAATTTCCTGCATGAAAGGAGTTGAAGAAGAGAACAAAGAATCCAAATAGACACACACAAAGGTTGCACAGGAGAAACGAGGAATGGAAAAGTTTACCAAAGGCATAATCATTTAACTTTAATCATGCCAGCAGAGTCAGATTCTGTGCCTGATAACTGGGGGAAGAAAAGTTTGATGTAATTCTGAAAGATAGAGCAATATATGCTAAAGTCAGAAGGAATTGACATAGAAAGGCCACAAATTCTGTGGGATGAGAGCATTCCTCAAGAAGAAAGCAACACAGAGGAATAAGGAAAGATAATGCGTTATGTTGACCTCAGCTGATCACCAGATACTCACCAAGCTGCTCTATCACCCCCATCCTCAGCATGACAGGGGAGAAAAGACTAAAAACTTGTGGGACAAGATAAAGGCAATTTCATGATGAAAAGCAAAGACTCTGTGGAAGTAAAGCAAAACAGAACAAAAACATTTATTCTTTACTCCCCATCACCAGTTGATGGCCAGAGACTTCTGGAGAAGCAGGGCCTCACTACACATCACGGTTACTTCAGAATACAAACACCCTAATAATGAATGCCCCCCTCCCCTCACTCCTCCTTTCCTTTACCTTTTATTGCTGAGCATGGTGTCAAATGATATTGGTCAATTTGGCAGTGTCAGATTTGCAGTTGGACTTAATGATCTTAAGGGTCTTTTCCAATGACTAATTGGACTAAATGATTCTATGATATGGAATATCCCTTTGGTCTATTGGGGTCAGTTGTCTCAGCTAGGTCACCTTACAATCTCTTGCCCACTCCCAGCCTACTTCCCTTGGCACTGGGTGCTGGAGAGATTGGTTAGAGAAACAGCCGTGATGTTGTGCAGGCACTGAGAGTGATAGCCAGAACACTGGTATATTATCAATACCATTCTAGATATAAATATTCTCTTTGAATAGTTCCCTTTGGATGTGGACAGCTCTTAAAAGATTGTAATTATGAGAATGGACTTAATTTTGAAAATTACGTGATTCGTAATTTGAGATTTGTGCCTCATATTACCATCAAATATGCATTTCAGTATTTCACTTTCATAATAAAAACATCCTTATCTTTTACAGATATCTTCTTGTTTGATAAGCATTTTAGTAGTTCATATCCTCTAAAATAAGTCAGTGTCAGGCACAACGTGTTTTGTTCTTTGAGGAGACACGTCTGTTCTGTGTATAGCTCTTGGTCACATGGTTCTATACTTGCAACCTGTCATAGATTTAAATTTAAATAATATCACGTACATAAAATATTTCTCTGTATTAAATGGATCTATCATGATTCTTGAGAGTATTTCAGGAAAAAGTTTTGAATTGTAGCTCAGTTTTTGTGTAGTAAATAAACCCAATTTCTGTAACATAATCTCTGAAATATTAACTGTACTACACTTAAATTTCCGTTGATAAATCTTGCTATTATGAATGATTAATATATGTATATGAGCATTACAGGCATAATTTCCTTCCAACTACTGAACTAAAACTGGACAGTGATTTCTCTGACATTTGATGTGCTGCTGTTGCTAAGGCATAAATAATGTTGAGCAATACTGAAGAGTTGCCATTTCAGTGTTTATCTTTGGCTCAGAGCACTTATTTATTTATTTTCTTTGCAAGGCCAAATTGCTTCCCCTTTTACAAATATGCAGAAACAGATCAGATTTTATATGGAAACCAAAGGAGCAATAATAATTGTGGACTTCTTTACTTAAATTAGTTAGTGTGCTGCCAAAAAAACCAAAACCAGCAAGCAAAGAATTTTGTATTGTTAAGGGGCGTTTTAAAAAACAATGTTCATCTTATCTGTGCTACTCTATATAATCAACATATTTCAATCGGTGCAGAATTAAATTTGCATTTCTCTCTGTTTTAGAAACAAAGAACTTCAAACTGCACAGTTTGTGATTTTATTCAGTATATTGAAATAAAATAATTGTTGCCACTTGTCTTCCATGAAGTATGAAAAATAAAAGTTTCTACGTTTCTTTCTCTGACAAAACCCAGTGACTTCAAAAAGATGTTTTAAAATGAGAAGATAATCTAATTCTGGATAAAGAATTCACTGATTAAAAGTAATCCAAAATAAAAAAAATATGAGCATTTTTTGGTTGAACTTCCAAAATCAAGCTGAATCTAGATTTAGTACAAAGTGAAAAAATTGGTCAAGGAAATTTAACTGAGGTCAAGAACAGGTATTTTTATATATTAATCAAGAAGTTAACAGGAAGCATAGCTATAGAATCATAAACCATATAATCAAAGAGTGATAGATTCATGGAATCATGAAATGGTTTGGATTGCAAGGAAATTTTAAAGAACATCTAGTCTAACCCCTCAGCCTTGGTACAGGAAATATTGTAATAGATCAGATTGCTCAAACCCGCATTGAACCTGACCTTGAATACTTCCAATGATTGCACAATTTCATCTGGGCAGACCAGTCCAGTGTCTCATCATTCCTGTTGTAACAAAAAAAAAAAAAAATTCTTCCTTATGTCCGATTTAAATCTAACCTTTATCAGTTTGAAACCATTCCCTACTGTCCTGTCCCTATAGGCCTTGTTAACAAATCTTCCTCCACCCTCCTTAAAAGCTTCCTTTAAATACTAAATGGTGTCATTGTTTAACCCAATCAAGCAACTAAGCATTTGTTATCTTCCTAATTCTTTTACTGCCATGTCCAAAAGTATAACATTCCATGCTTATCCTCCTGTGACATCTCAATGTGGAATAGGAAAAAGTAGGAGAAAGTTATCAGGACAGACAAGATAATCTCTTCCCATTTAAAGTCATATCTGTATTAATCATTTACTAACAGAAACCTGTCCCCACTGACATAATTGCTGTTTTGTAGCTTGTTGCAACAATAGAGGGAAAAACTGTGAAGAAAGACTATAAGGGAATCACAGAATGTTCTGGAAAAGGAAAGTTAAACAAAAATTATTATACTATTTAGTTGAACCATAACTGAACTGGTATTAGCTTTGAGTCAGTTGACACTTGAAGTGAAAGAACTGGTGACTGTAAATAGTGAAAAAAAAGGTCTCTTATTCTTTAAGTGTCATGATCAGGATTTTTTGAACTGATGACAACCTTAACTCTATGTCAGAATAAAGCTTACAGTTCAGTGATAATCCATGACAGGTGACAGATTTTGTCTGAGACACTAAAAATCTTTCCTATACTCTTTACTTTTTTACTTCTGTCCACATGGTTTTCTATTTATTCTTGTTTCTCTTTTTTCTTCCATTTGGCAAGCTGTGAATGTAATATGCTTTTCTTCTAGGCAGTATATAAATAAGCCCACAACTCTTCTGTTTCTATTATCCAGAAGCATAAATCTTAGGACAATAGTTTCGGAGTCACAATGGAAGAAATTATTTATTTAAAAACATAAAATTTTGACACACTGAGTTTCAAAAGAACAGAAATATATATTTAACATTCAAGTTTTTAATATATGACAATGAAAAACAATGATGAAAATACAGTACCAGTTCAAAAATATGCTTTCAAACTGATTTTCTTCCAAATGTATAAACAAAAATAGGGAAAATGACAAAGACTGACAGACAAAAAACCATCCAAAACCAAAATAACAACATCTCTGTCCCCCCCAAACTACGCTTAGGAAAATTAAGTTTTGACTGGGTAAGTATCAAGTATTTTAGAGAATAAAAGACTTTTTTAAGTGTCACTATTTTTTATGATTTAAAAAAAATGCTAATATGGTATCTATTAAAAGATATAACTGCCAACCTTGACTTGCATAATTCCCATTAGTACTATTTAGTAGTTACGCATATAACTAACATATCTCTTCTGATCTTGAGGGAAAAAAATATCTCTAATTTTTGAACCTATGTATTACTTAACCACTAGACTATAGCAAGTCTTAAGGAGACATAAGTCTATTGAGTAAACTCTTATTTATGTATTTCACAGTGGTGAATTTTAACTAATCAAGTAAAAGCCCTCTTCTTAGTTTGTAATTTGGATTTCCATTTGTATTCTGAACCATTACAATCATTACTAATCTGGTTCAGGTACAGGATTACATAGTTGTCAAATAAAATTCTGAAAACAATTTTTTCTAAAGTAAGGATAAGGTTCTACAGACTGTTGGCAGCATTATTATGTCTCAATTTACTGAAATGAACCAAAGTAAAAATATGCTAGGAACAACACTAATATCTTTTAATCATTTACAGCTAGCAGAAATCCTAACACAAAGTGTACAGTGAAGCATTCACAGTATTTCTTCAAAGTGTTCCCCCTGGTGTCTATATCTCAGAAGTATAAAAATAAAGATTTTGTGCTAGGAAAATTACATTGCTGGATATTTTTTTTGTTTTCATTTTTTCATTGAATAATCAACTTACAGGCCAAAGATATTTTTATTTCAAGGAACATCTATCTAGAACTCTCAGAAAGCTTAAAGAAATTAATATCTAACATGAAGATTCAGTTGCTCTTCCTTCCTTATTTCCCCATTGAGTGAGAGTGCCAAGGTTTTGGTAGTATGGGGACTGCAGAAGTGGCTTCTCTAAGCGACAGAAAGCTTCCCCTGTGTCCAAGACAGCCAGTGCCAGATACCTCGAAGAGAGACGTGCTGCTGGCCAAGGTTGAAACCATCAGCAATAGTGGTAGTGCCTCTGAGCTAACATAGTTAAGAAGGGGAAAAAAAACTGCTTTGTGACAGCAGCCGGAGAGAGGAATGAGAGTATGTGAGAGAAAGAGCTCTGCAGACGTCAAGGTCAGTGAAGAAGGAAGGGGAGAAGGTCCTTCAGGTGCCAGAGCAGAGATTCCTCTGAAGCCCATGGTAAAGACTGTGCTGCAGCAGGTGGATGCCTAAAGAAGGCTCTGACCTCTCAGGCTCGTGACAGGACCTGTGGCCCTGTGGACAGAGGAGTCCACACTTTAACAGGTTTGCTGGCAGGACCTGTGACCCTATGAAGGACCGCTCTGCAGCAGTCTGTTCCTGAAGGACTGCATGCCATGGAAGGGATCCACACTGAAGCAGCTACTGAAGAACTGCAGCCTGCTGGAAGGACAAGTTTTAGAAACTCATGGAGCATTGCTTCCTGTGGGAGGGATCCCACACTGGAGCAGAGGAAGAGTGCAAGGAGTCATCCTCTCAAGAAGGAAGAAGCAGCAGAGACAATGTGTGATGAACTGACTGCAGCCCTCATTCCCCATCCCCCTGCACTGCTGTGGGGGAGGGTGTATTAAAAATCAGGAGTTAAATTGAGCCCAAGATGAAGGCAGGGGTGAAAGAAAAGGGTTTAAGATTTGGGTTTACTTCTCATTGCCCTACACTGATTTGATTGTAATAAAAAAATTAATTTCCCCAAGTTTATTGTGCCTGTGATGGTAATTGCTGAGTGATTTCTGCCTGTCATTGTCTCAACCAATGAGCTTTTAGTTACATTTACTCTCTCCTGTCCAGCTGAGGAGGGAATTAATAGAGCAGCTTTGGTGGGCACCTGACCTCCAGCCAAGGTCAACATACCACACCCTCTCGTCCAGAATAACAGCAATAGCTGCCACTGGCATTATTTGTGTAACTGCAGCTGTGCAAAACTGCACATGCATTACCTTTTTAAAACATACCTTTCCTATACAGATGGTTACTGCTCAAATAAGAATTTTCATTTCTTAATCTTTTTACATTACCATGTTCTTGATGCATGCTCAAAGACTTGGAAAGCTCTTTCAGTATTGTCTTCCAGGAAATAATTGCATGAAAGCAACATTAAGAGGCAAAACCTCAGATGAATGTTTTCAGCTTGGTACAAACTAACATAATCTAAATGCAGAACAGCTTTTTGGGAATATGCTATCTGACAATATATTGATCTCAATTTCTACTTCTCTATTACCAAAGCATCATACCTGGAGTGAATAGAATAGAGATTTGAAACCTTCTTTTTTTTTTTCCCCCCCACACATGATATCTTTTCTAATCTCTTCTTTTAGGAATGGAGAAAGCTTCCAAACAGAGCAGCTGAGAAGTTTCTCATTTAGCATAGTTCTCCCCTAGAAAAAGGCTATAGATTTGACTGTCTGAAAATAGAAGTCCTGTCTGTCATTTCCAGGTGTTTAAAAGATTTCAAGAACCCATTAGAACTCAATGAAATATATAAGCCATTCAAAGCTCAGGGCCTTGAGGCACAGTTCTCCTGAAACTGAGTTGATCCATCTGAAGACGGGCTGTAATAATTGATAGGAGCTATCTCATCTCCTCTCTCTCCTTCAGAGGACACAAATATCCATCTCACACTAGAGGGAATAAGGGGACATTTTTGTGATGGAGAGTGTAGTGATGCCACCACAGCTGCATTCAGAATTAACAACAATTTCTCAAAGGCAGATAAGGACAACTAATAAACCTTAGATCAAATGCAAGGAAACAATTCCCTTTAATGATAATAACTCTAAGATATGTGACAATACAGTATAGAATATCAGAGAGAACAGTACAGCACACCTGAATATGCAACAGCTACTGTGCTACACATGCTTTACAGACAGCTCCACTACGCTGCCAGTTAGTGTACTTTCATCAGAGTTTTTACACAACCATAATAACAATCATTTGCTGGTCAATCTAGATCTGTGTTTCCTGGTAGTACCTTGGTGCTGTAATTTCAAGGCTCCTATCCTCTTGCACTCCTGGGGACACATGCTACAGCCTTGTGTCTGTTTGCTCATACATTTTTATTCTAAAGGTGTCAGTGGTTCAGTATGCATTGCAGTATTTGAAAACAGAAAGAAACTGAATGCATATAAAGTAATTTCTCACCAAATTGTTAGGATCTAGTTACAGCAAAGTTATTAGTATTGGTTAGATTTCCTTTTTTTTTCTTTTTCTTTTTACTTTGGGCTATAACACTACAATTTATAAGATTCTTATGATTTAACATAAAGTGCTGTTTCCTAATGATGGAACTGATACTGACTTGCATAATGGTAACATCATAAATTAATTATGAGTTTCAGAGGAATTACTTGCAGGCAACTACAATTAGTACACGAGCATTTACCAGGTAAATCTTCTTTTATAAATGAGTGTGATGTAATAGCTAAGATGCTAAAATATTTTCATTTATTTATCCCCTTGGGAAAGAATCAAGAGCAAAACAGAAAACAGTAAAGATAATTTTCATGGAGTTGATATGCCTGACACAAACACTGTTTACATCAAATAAGACAAGTCTTCATTGAGTTAATTTACTGAGGGTATTTAATAATGACAGAACTTTAAATCATTCACTCCAAAAAAACTTCAGTTCTGTCTTAATGAAGTAGTTTTCACACATGTATATGTTAAATTTTAACTCAAAATGAAACCCCCCCAAAATCTCCCCCTCCAAAAAACTGCAATTTTGAAAGCCTTAGCCCAGTCTTTCCTGACAACTTACCATTTAGTTCTTTTTCTTGTTTTGCCTCTTTCTGAGCAGCATGAATAAAGTTTCTTGATTTGTCATTTGTACCATGATGTGGATCAAAGTAACCAGAGTAACTGAAATGATGATTAATGGCTTAGAAAATTTAACATCCATAGCTGTCTTCTGAAGAAATTACTTAAGTTGTTCTTTTGCATCGTGTGATTTGTTTTGATTCTTTACCATGGTTAGCTCTGTTCCACTTTCTTCTTGTTCTAGACATCACTTTATTCTTTCTAGTTCTATTAATAAAAATGCCTAAGCATAACTGCACTAAATTCAGGAGACTAATCTTGATCTGAATGGAGGTGATTCCTGTAGCCTCTGGCCATGGTCTTGTATGAGCCTATGTAAATAATGTCTAAACCATGACATTGTGACTGAACCCTTCTTTTCATTTTTTTCATCCCCTGTTAATGCAAATCTAACAGTAATCTTCCCAGAAGCCATGACACACCAGCATTAAGTATCACAGAATTTGTGGAATTGCATTATGTTTGAAAAAAGAACATACAATGAACTTGTTATCTTGAATCAGTTTCTAGAATAGAGACATTTTTACTATGAAGACACCATCACAACTCTCTTTAATTATCCCAGTTATTGACAGCCTTAGCAGAAGGGCTTACAACTGAAAGAATGTAGGAATCCAGCTATCTGGGACAAGGCTTTTGGAAGAAAAAAATTGAATCTTGTTGGAACAATAGTGTGAAAGAAAATCTTATATCTTCTCTCTCAGTTGAATTTACTACTTCAAACCACTTTTAATGAGCAGGGGTTTTAACTCATTTCTATATTTCTAGTGCCTGACTAAAGATTTATCATCCACTGTTTAAGAGGATAGAATTATATATTCTTAGTCCCAATTCTAATGTAAAAAAAAGCATATACTATCAATAGGGATCAGAAGCAGGTTGTCATGATGCTATCTCTGTATTTGCTTGACCAAAATGTTTTTCATAGAGTTAAATGAATACGAGTGGATCTGGGAATGTTGTGAAAATCTAATACACTTTTTTGTGCTTCCAAAGTTCACATCTGCATTCTGATCCAAGTGGAGAACTGCAGATTCTTTTCAAATGCATATTTGCAGCTACAGAACATTGCTGTGAAAGCAGCTACAGAACATTGCTGTGAAAGCCCAGACACTGTGAAGTCTTTCTTGACACACAATATTCACTAAGTCTAAAAGCATTTGAAATGTCTCTGTTAATGGGTAAACACTGGCTCTGAAGATTGAAAATGTACTTCCTGCAGAAAGTGATATACAAAATAAGCACAAGATGTAGCTATGAAAACAAACCAATTTCAAAGCAATCAAGAGGAAAAAGGTCCAATATATATGATCCTCCTCTGAAAAAGAATTAGCTTTATTCAATGTTTGTCAGCCTTTGCAGAGATATACCAGTTTCAATCAATGAATGATAACACCTATAAAACAAACACCTCTAGGTTTATCAAGAACATATCAAGAAAGGTGAATTAAAATCCAGTGTTGAAAAATTCCACATTCTGCAGAACTAGATACAGTTCTGATATAGATAAGGAGCCATCCTAGTTAGTAATAAAACATAAGAGGGTTGTAAGCAAGTATAACAACATGTAGGCCATTCTTTTTATAATGGTTATGTTGTGATAATAATTACCTGAAACCTATTAGTTACAAAGAACAAAAATTTTTTAAAAATTCCAAAAATTCAAAAGTTTTAAAAATTATATTTACCTACCTTTGATGTACATATTGGCTTCAGGTACTTAGTATCCATTTCCTTTTTTTCATTTGAAATGGGAAATAGATGCTTACATTGTAACTTCAGCTTCTCCTTCCCATTTAAGTTTCTTATGACTCTGCTCTTTGAACTATCTTTTTCAGCAATATTTCTTGTATTTCAGAATTTATACAAATTGAAGTTTGCACTTTAAAATGACAATCATTATGGTCACAAACATCTGAAGAGAGACAATAAAAAACCCAGCATATCTCTCACAACAACAACATACCTATGCCGCTAATATATTTAACACTGTAGAAGAAATAGGAAGAATTATACACTATAGGCACACATCAAGTGCCAGATAACCTAGTCAAGAGAGGAATTACCAAAACAGAGAAAGAAAGCTGCTTGATTTACTGTTTGCATGTCTTGGACAGTTACTTTGACAATCTTAATATACCCTTTCCATCCACCAATGATGACAGCAGATGGTAAACAGATTAGAAAGACCTGAGAGAAGGAAAATAGTGATCTATTTACATTTGTGTTATACAAGAAACATATGCATTCAGAGTTATTTAACATACTGTAGGATACTTCTTGACAATGAGGCAACACCCTGAATGCCTTCTATTCCATTTCTTTTTCACTTCTCTAACTCTTAACACAAAGCAAAGATATTTGAGGGACTGATGAAAAGTTAAAACTTTTTGAATGTCACCACATAACATCTCTCTTAAACCTCTCAGAATAGAGTGTTTAAATATCTGACCTAGTTGGTCCACTTCATCTGGTTCTGGATTGCCACAGATACTAGAACTCTTCTTTCTTATAGTACCATTGTAAAAAAAAAATAAAAATCTGTATTCCTTGAATAAGCTAATCATACCTGAGTACTTACCTTTCTAGTTCTACTTCTACAGAAAGAACTGTGCTCAGTTCTTTAAGTTACACACATTTTAAAAAATAATTTTCACCTTTTATTTAAAAACTAGATAATTTATTGGAAAAGATTTAATCATGGCCTTGTGTAGCAGGATTTTTCAAAGTATTTCAGACTAACCTAATCATGTAGAGCTTTAAAATGTGTCCTTTCTTAATGCAAAACTAATGAGATGTACTATTTACAGCAGCTCTAGTATGCTATTTTGTCAGGATAAATAGAAACAACTACTGTACGTTATCCTTTTCATTGGTAGCTTCATAACTACTGTGATACCAAGAGCATTCTATCTGTGTTTCTAGGTTTGAAAATTGAATAGAAATAGCTTTGGCAAGGAGCTTGCTGAGTACTGTGAAGACATTATTTCCATAAGGCTTGCTGCTTCATTACTTTGGAACAGAGTACATAATCAAGCTTCACAGGGATTTTTTTCTGTATAGGTGGTTAATATTTACCATTAAGGAAAAGCTACTTTCCTGCTCTGACTCATTCAATTTCAGTCAAATTGCAGTATGTAGACAGAGTTATCTGTCTGGCAAACTTCTCCACTTGCCTTTTTCCCTTTTTGAAGATTTTTCAAGTGGCTATTTGACAGGTCTAGAGCAACACCAGGCTTAAGAAGAAGATTGGTTGAAAGCTGAACTTTATGGGATTGGAAATTCTGAAAATATATGCAAGAGATCTCTGTAAAATGAATTTTTTTCATTCACCATTTTGTTCAGTTGGACGTGAGTAGTAAACCCGTTTTTCTGTGTTCAGATATTTAGAATATAAACAATGTCTCTCTGTGTGTAAAGACATACAGTCCCAAGCAAGATTAGCTGTAATAAATTTATCTTCAAAACAAGAAATCTAAAGAATTTGTTATTTTTTTTTTTGCACATTTTCTTTGTAATCAAGATTTATCATCCAAATCCATTAATCTTTGACACTGACAGTCAAGCGGACTGGAACATGGTTTACTTCAAACTGCATTAAAAATATTTCTTTGTCAGAAATAAAAAGGTTACTGTTAAAATACGTGATAATAGCAAGTTATTTCTAGACTTCTATACATTTGCATCTTGTTTATATAAATCAGAAAAGACATTTTCTCTAACAAAGAATTTCTTCACTGTCTCTAGATTGTTTATACTTGAACCATTCAGAAACATTCACATTAAGATGCTTACTTTAGCTTTTATTACAAGTATGAGCTCTACAGAACCAGCTATTGGTGAACTTCACCTGCCTTTTTCACTTCTTTTACCTACCAGAACAATCCATGCTGCAAAACAGACTTATGGATTCATCCTACTAACCTCAAGTACACATTTAAGAGTGCCCTTCACTGTTCATACTATTTGTAAAAACAAACATGAATTGAGGTAGACATAGATTACCTAAGACACAGGACTATTTGATGAAATCTGGGATGCCTAGTCTCTTAAATGACATGTCATGAATAAATATTTGGAATTATACTGGATGAGCCTGAGTCATATCTTGCAGTAACAGCTGGACTTGATAAATTTCACTGACATCAGAGATGGTGCATAGGAGCACAGAGTATATTTTCTGCAGGTACAGTCCAAGACTGTATATACATCCTGAAGAATTCCTATCTCCATGTAGGTGAATGTTTTTAATACTGCAAAGAATTGGGCAAAATATTCTGGGAAAGGTGAAGTCAAGGATGCGCCAGAGAGTAAAATGCAAAGGGTGGCAGACTACAATCACAGGAGAACAGAAATTTATTTTAAGGGAGATGTCAGAACACTAATGTTACATAACAAAATACATTGACAAGTTATTTGAAATTACAGAGACTTATCACGTTAGTAAATTAAGACAATATGAGGTTATTTGCAAAACCAGAATTTCATAGAGTCTATCTAATATTAAGCTGTGTCCTTGCAGCAATGAAAACCAGGATATTAGTGAAACTATTTAGGGAAAAAGATTTAAATTATTTTTCGGTGAGCTACATCTCTTGACTCATTGTTCATCATTGCACAAATTCCAGAACTATCACAAACAAGGCAGCACTGACAAGAGCTTTTAAACAGTTAAGCACTAAGAAGCTAAGAAATATTTTATAGTTCAACAGTAGTTCACATCAAAGATGTTGTTATTTCAATCTCACTCTTCTAATCTAGTTTAAAAAATTTGTAATATTAGGTTGATGACCTAATTTTTTTTTCTGTAGAAAAAATTTTAATGAGATAAGCAAATGATCTGTGTTGCATGGTACAACAGAAGCATTAAAAAAATCAGTAAAAATAATCACATGTACTATATATTTTGAAAAATGAACTTGAACAAGTCCTTAATAAAGCCATTATTTCTTTTATCATAAATCACTAAAGTTTATTTTCTCTCACTAGATATAAAGCAGTCAAGGACAACTGTTTTAAATTTGTCCTTGATTGTAATTTACCATACAAGAAGTTCCCCATAACTTTTCTTTGACTAATACAAAATAGTACTACTCTGTGTGTGATTATAATATACAAAACATTTAGTTAAATGAATAGGACTTCCACCCTAAAAAGAGTTTGTAAAATACTAGCTAATATATATCAGTGTAATTGTAGGGATGGGTTTGAAGTCCCAGCATGCTGAGGCAGAACCACACAATTTATTGTCTTGGAAATATTTTATAAAAATTACATAATTTATCTATCTACCTGAGCCAACAAGGAAACTTTCACCATACTACAAGAGTTTCATATTGTTAGAGGGGCCAATGATGCCTTCTCTAGTGATTGCTACTGAAAAATTTGTATCAATGAATGTTGTCTGAGCCATTAAGCCTTTTTCAGCCTTTTTCTGCCTTTTTCTTTAACTTCTTCCACAAACAAAAAACAAAACCTAAAACAAAACCAAAAAACCCCGTAGAAATAATTAAAAGTCAAGATAGGTCCTAATTTTCTGTAGTTTTACTCTACAGAATAATTTGGCATTCTGAAGTCAAGAGGAGCGAATTCAACTTAATTTTTATCCCCATGTTTTGCCCTAAATATATGGCATCTATGCAGGCATAGAGGTTTTTGTCATTGCTTTGCTTGAAGCAGAGACAGAGGATGTCTTACTGTACATTTTGTACATGGACCATGTGAAATACTGCAAAAATAAGATTTTTGTCACTAAAAATTGAGTGTGTTCAAGTATCCATTCTTAGTAGTCAGTCATAATTACATCAGGAACACAAGTTTTTTTGTTAATAACATTTGATTTTCTAGGTAAACAGAATTCCCTCCCTCCCACCACCTCCTTTTAAATGCAGAATGGTATGACAAACATCTAGATTCCTCATCAGTTTGGACAAATCAGGAACAAGAGAGACAAATCTGGAATATTCCCCCCTTTAGGTGAGAACAGTGTGTCACATAGGAAACTGTATTTCAGCGTTTATGGATCAGAAAGCTATCCCCATTCCTGAATTTCATTTTAAATTGATCATTTGTGCATTACTTTTGGGAAGTTCGTATAACAGAGGCCAGTAGCCATGGAAGCAAATCCTTTGTTTTTAAGAAACATAATCAAGACTTCAGAGTCCCAGCTACTTCAGATTCATGTCTCTTGCACCTATCACATTTCTCATTTGAAAGAAGTTGCAAAAAATCTATACAGTATAGATATAATGTATATAATTAAATAAAAACACACACACACACACTCTGAACCTTCTTTATCCTACCTGTAATTCTACAGAAAGCAAGGAGAGTACAGTCTGAATGTAACTCTTAACAGAATTGTTTACACAGAGCCAGACTTTCTAGAGATAAGAACCACAAAACACACATTCCAAGAGAACTTCATAATACAAGAGACTTGTCTGATAAAGGACTATTCCTTATACAGCAGCCACAAATAGTGAGACACTGATCATCCACTGCAAAAGTTTAACGAAATAGCTGTACTGCTTCAGATACTGATTAGTACTGAGGGAAGAAGAAAACATCCTTTGTTTGCAGCTGCTCCTCCAACAAGTTGTACTCAATATTCAAATTTTAAAAAAACTGTACAGCCCAGCAGTTATCATATAATAAACCTATACTGTACATACTTAAAAGTAACACATGAAAATATCATTAAAATAATTAATACATTATCACTTTTGTCTATTGAAAACATTAATATAAAATAATGGGTGAATAATAATTTAAAAAGCAAAAATCCCTTGATATTAAAGAACATACATTAAGATAAAGACAACATTAATTTATATTAAAAAAAATTAACAAAATCCTGTTGCAATGCTATTTCTCCCAAGCATTATTGTCTTCCCATCCATCTAGCAACCAAATTGTCAAAACAAAAAACACCCGCCCCCCAAAAAAAAACCCAACCAAGACCAAAGGAAAAACAGAAATAGTTGTTACCTGCAAGACGGTAAAACCGAAACACTAAACCAACTATATCCTTAAACATCTACATAAGTGCACTATGCCTACACATTTCACCCATCTTTCTATCAGTTGTCACTTATGTTCTTACAACTTTAATCATTCATGCCTGGAGTGAGTCTGAGATTTCTGCTCAGGCCATTCACTAGCAAAGCAGCACAGTCTATGGCTTCTCCTGCTGACTGCACCTGTAATTCCTTAAGTCATTACAGCTGGGCAGGGTCTGGGGTAGGAGAAAGTAGTTTGGCAGTAGCTAATGTTCTGTGTGTCTTTTGTTCTAGCTTGCACATTGAATTATGAACAGATATAATTCTCTTTTCTGGCCTGGAGGTAGGAATGTCTACAGTTTTGATCTTGGAAAGAAAAAAGTTATTAAAATAAAATTTCCTTTCCTTTGAAGCTGTACGTTTTCTTTCATCTGTAAGTAGACCTCTGGTGTGTTTTTTAACTTAATTTGTTCAGCAGAGCTGATTCAAGGCCTTGCAACCGAGCAGGCAAATCTGAATTTTTCTGTCATGAAAATAAGGTGTTGGGTGCTGTCTGCTACTGCAACTAAAGCAGAAGATGGAGTATTTTTGAGCCAAATGAGAGGAATGCAAATTGTGTCTAGACTAATGGATTTTGTTCTTCCTGTTGGGATTTTGAGGTTAGTTGTTACTGCTGTTGTTGGAAGATCAGTTTGCTTACTACAGCGCAAACTGCTGTTTCTCATCCCTGAGCTATTCCTTCTGTAGCACTAATTCCTGTTGCTAACTTAGTTTCCCAGCTGTTCTAAACAAGTACTGTGCATGTCCTTTTTGCTACAAATTAAGTGGACTTTTTTCCTTCTTATTATTCTAATATAAAAACTGAATAAATAGTTTATTGTCTTACATAACTTGTTTTGAACTGTGAGACTGTTAGCACATCTTCCCTTAGTACTGAATTTTCTCAGTTTCTAGATGTGGTTTCCAGGATTGGCTACTCATGAATTTCTAAAGTCAGAAGGTATTACCTTAGTGAACTTGAGAACTATTGAAATAGTTGCCAGTGTTTCTCCTTACATGGACAAAAGTGGAGTATTGGGATAGATAGGTACATATTCTGATACAATTCGAGATCCCTGTTAAAGTGAGCTGTGACAGATTAAAATTAAAAATAAATCTGTTTTCATTTTTACATAATAGTTTGACAGCTAAAGCAGTCATTTAGGAAGGGAGAACACTGGGAACCCTCTTATGTTTCATTTAGTTCAAGATGAAGTGAATTCATAGATGTTGTACCTCTAGTGCCAAAATCACCAGCTTGTAGAAAAGTTGGATTATGCTCTATGCTTATATATGAGAGCCGAGCTGCAGTCTGGAGAGCAATTAGGGTCTTCATTTTGATGAAGCACCTTGCTGCATCTTGTCAGAAGGTCTCAACTGGGTACCTACTTCTTTTCCTAGTTCTGGGCCAGCAATTTGACATTTAGGTTTTATTTTTATCCATGCCAAAGGGACATGATAGCAATATTCTAACAAAAAATGCTTTTGTATCTCAGAAGCTGTGCTACAAATCCATGCTGCTATGCACGATTTGTGATTCCTCCTGCTCTGATCATTTATTGTTATTAATAGTGCTTCAGATATGTAGAAAATATGGATTAGGTTTGCCTGTAAGTAGAGTTTACAGTGTGCAGATACTTCCTTTTTTCTGGATAGCTCTGAAATAATTTGACTTTATTGTAACAATGTTATCAGCAAAGAGGTAAGGAAAATAGATGGAAGCAGTCAACACACCCACTGACCTTCTGTAGTCTTTAGAGATGTGTTACATAAGGAGTTTGAATGGCCCACAATATTTTTACATTACTTAAAAATGGGGAAAAAAAAAAATAAAGGGGAGGTGGTTGAAGAAAAGGAAGTAATATATTTTTTATTGTGCTGAATTGTCCTCAAAGATACATAACTCCAATTTTGTCAAGACTATATACAATTTAAGCAGTGTGAACTCCATTCTGTTTAATGAAGTATCAGTTAAAGTTGCCTTTTTACAAATACTTCAAATACTTTAGAGTGTCATTAAGTGTCAAATCAGTAAGATTCAATCTCCTTTTCTCCTTATTTGCGTAGTCTCCCTTGTATGTGCGTGCATGTGCTTGATTTCCACTTCTGATGCTGCATACCAACTGAAGGCTGCTGTCACTTCCCAGTCAGGCTGGCTGATGAAAGGAATACTTCCAGTTTCCGTCCACCAGCTGAGTCCCAAAAGAATAAGACAAAGCAGTGGTTGCAGTGAGGGTATTTATTCCAATGCACTCTGACACTTGTAGGCACAAAAAAAAAGATTAGCCAGTCATGTAAAGGATGTTGCCTCTTAGATTATGCCAAATGTTCTCTACAGATGAAAATAAGCAAAAAATACAGTTAAGTAAGTTTTGATAAGGTCAAAGTTCTTGTTTCTCAGACCTTTGTGCTATTCCTTGGTGTTATCAGGTCAGGACCTTCTTTCTGTCATGCCAGTCCTTCCTCTGCTACACCCATCAGTCACTCTTTATAGGCTTTTAAGTGTTGTGTGCAATAAATTTCTTCAATTCAGTCCCAGTCTTTATTACATTTGCCACAAAATGCTGACCTTTGCTTTGCATTCCCTTCTACATGTCTTCAAACTGCCTCAATCTACTTTATGAGTTGGGTTAAATGGCAGTAGTATATTTTCCTGTTACAAGGTCAGCTTTGCTCATTTTCTTCCTAGTTTTTCTGACAGTGTGATTTTGGGGTCTACAATCCTCTCTGAATAGCAATCCCTAATATAGCTTCTATAAAGCTATATGACATATGATATGCCTCAAAAATCTGGTTTGTACTGGATTTCTTCTCCATGATTTCAGATTCATTTTTAATAAATATATTCATAATTATATATATATATTATTAACTGGGCTTCTACCTTATCCATTTACTCTGAATATGTTTTCTTAGATTTTATGGAAGAATCACGAAAATAATATTCTGAAGCTAAATCAAGTAAAGTTCATCAACACTCCCTCCTTTTTCACAATTTGTGTTGAT
Organism: Orthonyx spaldingii; assembly: GCA_013397795.1. NCBI lineage: Eukaryota > Metazoa > Chordata > Aves > Passeriformes > Orthonychidae > Orthonyx > Orthonyx spaldingii. The sequence goes on along the minus strand of VZTJ01005116.1, from coordinate 508,165 downwards.
GACTCATGCCATTTCATTCGGTATGAACTGTTGAATGCTTTATGTACACAAAAGCTGGGTGACCTAAATGAAGCCATAATCTCACTCCTAGTTGTGATTTGCATCAGATCAAAACAGCTCCCTTTATTTGATATAAGCTACTCAGTATAAAAGTAAAATATGTAAAGTAGGAATAAAATTTATTTCTTCATTGGGAAATTCCATTATAGTCTTTGTTACTCAGACGCTTGTAAAAGATTAAAAAATAAACAAAGCAAAAACCAATCAACCAGCCAAAAAAAACCCCCACACAAAACCTCCCCCCAAAAAAACCCAAAAACCAAAACCAAAACCACAACAGCAAAATGATCCTTGCAGATGTTCTTAAATTCTCACTACAGTTTATTCTGTCACTGTTGAACTAGTTGTTGCTTGATGACGCACCCTGTTAGCTATGCTATGTCACCACATTACTAGCTCCTTGGTAGCTTCCAACTTGCTGAGATAGCAATCAAAAGGAATTTTGTTTTTCCTCTTGCCCAGATGACTAATTTTCTGCAGCTTTCAAAAACTGAGGAAAATATAACTAGTCTATTCTCAGTTTCACTGCTGTTCTAGCAAAAAGAAAATCAGAAGCAAAAAAAAAAA
>VZTJ01005116.1:479254-507525 GCA_013397795.1 Orthonyx spaldingii | reverse complement strand
AAAAAAAAAAAAAAAAAAAGTAGATGTAAATAATAATAAAATAATTAAAAGTTTATCATTTGATTTAAAGTTTATTACATCATATTCTGTGTTTAGTAATCTGTACAAGATATTAGGACTTATCTAGGGAAACTTATTTGGACATTAAAAAAGTAAGAAAGTAATCTATGTGAATCTGCTTCAGACTGAGACTTACACTACCCAATTCTGTACTTTTCCCTCTATTTCTGAGCAAACAATTGTGGAAATTCTACCTAAGAAAATAATAATCAAAATAATTATTAAATGAAGAGCATACTGAAAGTTAAACAGTAAACTAGTTACCTCCTGCATCTGTACATTTCATATATTGAGGAACGTTCTTTTTCTTTAAGATTGCCCTTACATTAAAAAATGCCACTGTTAGTACCAAATAGTTTGGCTTTGAATAGTCTTTAGCACAAAAGCAATGACAAGAGTTTTATCAAAATAAAATGTCTTACTCTTGAGATCACTGTCCTGGGGTTCAGCATTTTTGCTGATGGATAAATCTGTCTTGCTATGTTATGGTGAGGTAGCCCTTTCCTGTGAAGTGAACTTCTAAGTGGATTTTGTTTTGGAAAGCAATTTAATGTTTGCTGATAACGTTGATTGGTACTTTGTCAGTGTTAGCTTTTAAGCTTCTGTTCTGGTCTGCTTAATTTTTTGAAATAACTTATTTGATTAAGTGATGCTTTACCACCAACAGTTCAGCTGGCTTTCTGCTGATAGTTGGATTTTCTTTCTTCTGTTTTATTTTGCACTTGCTGAGTCTCTTTACCATTAGAATTTAAAAGGGTAGGTTAGATTCAGACCTCTTCTCCTCCACTCTGCAGTTCTTTTTCTAGATATGTCCTAATAAACTGGGGAATAGTGTACTCTCAGCAAGATTGCAGATGACAAAAACCTGGGAGGAGTGGCTGATTATACCAGAGTGTGACGCTGCCATCCTGAGGGACCTCCATAAGCTGGAAAAACAGACTGGCAGGAACCTTACAAAGGTCAACAAGGAGAAGTGCAAAGCCCTGCCACATGGGAAAGAACAAACCCTGGCACCAGTATATGCTGAGTGTCACACAACTGGAAAACAGCTTGGCAGAAAATGACCTGTAGTCCAAGCTGAGCCTGAGTCAGCAGAGTGTTCTGGCAGCAAAGTCTGACGGTATCGTGGGCTGTGTTATGAGAAGCATTGACAGCAGGTCCAGGGAGGTGAATCCTTCCTTCAACTCAGCAGTAGTGATGCCACACCTAGAAGACTGTCCAGTTCTGGACTCCTGGACATACTGGAGAGAGTACAATGAAGGGCCATGAAACTGATGGGGGGGGCAGGGGGGAGGGAGAAATGGGGGATGGGCAGAGAGGGAACTTATTAATGGCTCTAAATATTTGAAGAGATGGTGCAAAGTGGTGGAAAAAAGTTCTTCAGGAGGTTCTGAGCACCAGGAAGCACCTTTTCACTTTGAGGGTGATTGACTATTAGCACAGGTTGCCTAAAGAGGTTGTGGAATCTTCGTTCTTGGAGATATTGAAAAGCACTGCAGATGTGGTCCTGGGAAACTGGATCTCGGTGTCCCTACATGAGCAGGGGTTGGACCAGATGATTGCACAGCTCCCTTCCAATCTCAACCATGGGATTCTGTCATTGGGTAGACTCCGTAGTTGCCATAGCAGATCTGTCTTTCCAGATGAAGATACTTGAGTTGGCCTGGTCAGTTACCTTGTTCTCCCAACATATATTTTATCTTTACTATCAAGTCACCTGGTCTAGTGATCTTCGCCTCCTTCCCCTCACCCCACAATAGAAAAGGAAGTCTGATTTTGTAGAGAAATAATTTACTACTCATCATCACACAAGTAATTTCTTCTATGTCTTTCAAACTGATAGATATTTTCTAGAAATACATAAAAATCTAATCTTTTACTAACTTTTCTAGAAGATATGTGCTTTTGCAAGGTCTTTTATAGGAACATACTCCAAGCCAAAAACTCTGACGTGCTGCTGCCTCAATGATACCTTGAACAGTAGAACATCACTGTGATAAGGACAGTTTAAACATGTCATAAAAGATTGAATAAATAATTTTTTTAATTAGTCATATTCTATTTACTTTGTATTTATATGGTAATTAGTAATTTCAATAATCTTATTGAATTTGAAAGAATAACTACGAACACGAAAAGATTCACCAGCTTAAAGATTTCACAATATAGTGTTATGAGAATAAAGAGGTTTGGGGTTTTTTTAAGTGAAACAAATGTCATATTTATATTCTTAAATATTTCTTAGAAGTGAAGATTGAATATCAGGAATGAACTTCTAATATATGAAGGGACGTAATTATCAACTGCTAATAATAATGTCACTGAATTGTTCAATATAATTCCCTAAAACAGGGAATGTACATCTGCTGTGAAACATAGTCCAGCAAAAGTCCTGGAAATTTTACAAGAAAGGTCTACTTCTTTCAGTAAGAGAGAAAAGAGAGTAATTGATCAACTAAAAAGAAAACAAAATTCTGTGCTGATAGGAAAATATGCTCACAGAAAAAAATAGTTAAAAGTTATTTGGCAATAAAATACATTTATAAAAGGCTGTTATGATAAAAGGTATGCTCAACATTTCAGAAATAGTAATCACAAGTGAGCACACAGGGCTGCTACAAATACTAACTTTTCAAACAGTGACCCTTTCAAATGCAGTAGCTTGAAATTGTAATCATTAAAACAACTAACATTTCATATTTATGCACCAAGAAAGAAATGTCAAAAATGCTGTTCATAGCTTTGAACCTGCCAAAACACAAATGCAGAATCTTGGTCTTTCAGATGTGATTTTTCTGAAAATAGTTCAGAAAAAAGTTCTCAACCCAACCCTGTTCTACTTATTCCAGAAAGACTGTACTTGATCTCCAAATATCTCAAGACTAGTAATAAAAAAGTAAGTGGAAATTATGCTAGACATTTTTTTCTGATCATAACCTGTCTCTGATTAGCTGTGGTTGGACAGTTTGAAATGAATAATTTCAGCTGAGCAGGAGAGACTAACACAGCAATTTCTGACTGAACTGCTGTGGAAGGGTTTGTTTTGCTCTGTTAAACTGTTCCCCTGAAATTAATGTGTCAACAGTAAACCATTTCTTAAGATCTACAAGAGATGTCCAGTGTTCTACACTGGTCAGGATTCATCCCTCTTTTAAAAGCTTTGTCTCCTAAGGCTCTCAGTACAATTAGAGAGAGAGAAATGTGTACTGTCAACATGTGATTCAGCCTACAAGCTATGCTATTCCTAAAAGCAGTTATGACCCTGGTAGTTAAACTCAATTGATGTGAAGCTTAGCCCTACCCATACTGCTTTTGAACTGTTGAGCTCTTTGCTATTCATGGCAAGTATGAAATCACAACCTTCTGCACAGATGTGGTGCTTTTTTTCCTCTCTTGCCCTTTTAAAATAGCTTGTACATTTCCTTTCTAGCCTCTCTGCATCTATTTCAAAACAGTTTTAGTATTACTACCAGTGATAATCCTTTGAAAAAAATGTTGATGAGGGCTTTTTCTCATGAGTTGATTAAAAAATAGTTCTTTCCTTATAGGTGTGAGTTTTATTCAGTAACAAGAGTGACTATATACCAGCAATAATAACGCTACACAGTATACAACTGTATTCTATAAATTGTAATATAGGTTTTGTCAAGGAAGAATGCACACATACTTATATTCATACAGACTGTATTCTGAAGATGCCATTTCTGTGTCAGAAACAGATTTGAGCAATCAGACTTTCTTTCTATACAGCATTCATATAGTTTCTTTGCATCACCAAAACAAGCTGTATTAGTCTCACAAAAAATGCAGCTCACTGTCGTAACATGCTACAACACACGTGCAGTGTCTAAGATGAAAAAAGATTATTAATTTGTCATTAAGCAAGCATGTCATATTAAGTTCTACCTTGAAATGTGCATGCCTTTTTTTCTCCTGCTGTGAAGAATTTCCATATCTTTCTGTGCTGGTTTAGGGCAAATTTGGAGAGGTGACCTCCAAAGGAATCTCCTTCAGAACAGAAGTTTTCAGTGGCCCCTCCCCCAAAACTGATTCGGGAAAAAAATTCCTTCGAGAAGAGTGGAAAAAACTGTTTATTTACCAAACAAAATGAAAAATATTAAACAAATGGAACCTCTAGTTGTTTTGAAGAGTCAATAAGTCAGAGAAACCCTTCAGTGTGGCTCTGTCAGGTTCAGTCCCTCCAGGGCTTGGGCCTGGTGCCCACACCCAGCGTGCAGCTGGTGGGGAGGGGTGGGGGGGGCAGTGGCCCAGGCAGGTGTCCTGATGTCTTGGACCAGAGAAGTGCTGAACAAATCCCAGAGAAGGAACCACAGTCCAGGTAAAGTTCTTCGTGCTTCAGCTAACGAGAAAAAACCAAAGGGAAATAAAACCAAAGAAAAACTCCCTGTCTCTTGCTCCCTGCTCGAAACCGAGAGAGACTCCAAGTGGGCAAACTCTGCCCTTATCTTTTCACTGTCCCACTGCTGCTGCTGCCCAAGTCGAAAGAATGTAAACAAAACCAAAAATGGCGCTGGCTATTTCGGCTGAATTAAAGGGACAAAAACTCATTTCTGAGCATAGCAGATAATATGGGATATATAGCATAAAATAACATAAAATCACCCTAGGACACTTTCCTACCAATAAGTCATTTGTAGAAAACAACCTTATCAGTAAAAAACTGTTAAACTGATAGTTATATCACTAATAATTATAGTAACTGATAACTATAAATTTATTGAAACTTTGTTTTAAAATATTTGTAAATTGTTCCATTTTGTACTGACCTAATGTTATTCAACAGTGCACTAGAGCCAAAAAACAGCTGTGAAAAGAACACCACGTTTAATTGAGATCATAATGATACTAGTATGTCTTGATTTTTCCTCTAAATTATTGCAGACCAGAGAAGATGATTCAAAAGCAGTATACACCCTGCAGTTTCTTAATTAAGATAAGAATTTTCTATTTTATGAAAATTTTCCTTCTATTTTTTTGTAAAACCATCATATCACCTGGAATGTTTTAACTTTAATTTTACTCTTTCCACTGAGCCAGAGTAGTAATTTAAGCAAGTAACAGATCAATGGTTTCCTTTATTCCCCCCAGAGGACATTTGCCAAGAGCTTATACTAATACAGGTCAAACTTAGAGCTAAAATAACTTTGTCTCCTTTTAAGGAAGGGTGGTAGTCATTCTTTTGTTTTGCTAATGACATTACATAGTGGCATATTACTGAAAGGTAGGAAAATCTGCAGAGATTAAGAGTATTATTCATATTCATATTTCTCTTTAAAATCAAGTCTTCTCTTTAAGTACAAATCTTTGTGCCAATCTGCTCTATTTCAATGCTCGGGGGAAAAACTATATCTGTCAACTAAGTTTTCCAACACAGCTTAAATCAAATGTCAGGATAAAAATTTGTACTCATTCTCTTTATGGACATATCTTTATGAGCATGTTTAATACTCCGAGGAGATTTACAAATAAATAGTTAAAAGAAACTTGTATCTGTTTTGCTCAGCCAGCAGTTTGAAACTCAGAAAGTGCTCCTCAGTGTGAATAAAATGTATTTGAAAATAAAATTTTACTTTATAATTGGGATATCTGAGATTCCTGTTTGCAGCAGCCAGCTTGCTGACAAAATACTGATAGAATGATGCCCTATGTAACATTCTATTTAAAAAAAGCTACTTTTAATATTGCACTGGCATATTGGTAGATGCAAGTTTTGTATTTACTTCCCTGCATAGCTTACTGGGAGGAAAAGTATAGTTTTATGTGCACAGAACAAAGGAATAAGTTTTAATTGCGACAGCTAAATGGTACTGAGAAAGAAATTGCACTAAGGTATGCCAACCAGTTAGAAAAGATCAATATTTATAAATAATGTAACTTTGGCTGTTGTACATAGGAAAACTTATCAAATTTTGGTCTAAATTTGTAGTTTCCCAACTGTCTTTTGGTGTTTTGTTGCATAGGGTAGGTTTACACAGTATATTTTAAAAACATCTGTGATCTCTGACCTTTCTAGCATAACACGGGTGCCAAAGAAACGAATGTTAATTCTCAGCAGGGTTTGTTAACTTAGACCTGGCATCATATTATCACAGTCGTGGAGGTTTGAGCTGGTTGTGAAGCCTAAGCAGAGCAAGATTAATGAGTTCTTAATTACCTATTATCATACTTTGTCCGGTTAAACTTTGGTCTTCCAATTTTAAATGCATGCTGATGTACAGTGTTAGAGTGTATCTGTTAGAATAATTCTGCTGAATTTCTTCTAGAGATGTGTGCCAAGCAGATTATAGCTCTGGCTATCTGGGCTATATGGTAATCAATATCTTAAGGCTAATATTAGCACTAGAAATGAATGCTTATTTCTTCTACTTCAGCTTTGGAAAGTGGTAGATTTCGGTAGTTATGTCCTGCTTGGGCTGATTTCATAAAACGATTTTTAATACAGGTCCTAGAGCAGACAATGTGGGTCCTGAAATAAGAAATGGAAAGAACTTTTTAAAAAATTTGTCTACCAACTGTCCTTTTTAGAGATATCTATGAATAAGTAGGTTCAATATGTCTCAACATTATTAGAATTTTTTAAAAATATTGTTTTTCTTAGAAATAAAGGTATTCCGAATGGGGTTTTGCTCTTGTTGAGGAATTGTAATGTATTGCCTCCATATGTCACACTTTTTTCCCGGAGATTGTATATTTCCATAGTTATCCTTTTCTCCCCTTTTTGCCAAGTACCTTCTTATTTAATTTTTCTTTTTCCTTAGTGTAAACACTTTCAACTAAATGTTAGCATCATGAATGAGGTCGCTGCAGGATAAGGATATATTATCTGAACATATTTAATGGCAACACATTGATTCACTTCTGCTTAGAAGCAAAAATATCAATTTATATATCATTATATCCTTATCATTATAGTGCAGTATATGCTGCAATATAATTGTTGCGAAAGCTCTGATTAGTATTTGTCTATACTAGCAAAACAAACATCAATGAGAATATTTTTGAGCATGGGCATAGGACAATCCCTACACATGCTAGTTAACAAGGCCTCAGAAACATATGGCTTCATGTAGGCTGCCTGCTACAGAGGTCACAGATCCTCCAGATTCTGAGCATTCCTGTGAATAGTTATAGCAGCCACAAGCCTGTGAAGGAGCCTTCTAGCACTTCTGCAGTAGGGATGATTGAGCTCCTGTTGAATGTTGAATTTATCAACATAGCCAGAGAGTCCTTGGCATTCCTGTATTCTGCTACAAATGATAATATGTTTACCTCAGTGCTTACTTTGTGCTTTTTATTCTACTGCTGCCTCATGAAGATGTCAGGTGGGTTTTGTTGTTCTGATTATTGGAACAGCTTCTGTTTGTACCTTCAAAGACAAATAAACAGAGAACAGCCATATCCCAGTCTGTGACATAAAACTCAACAGATTCCTAGCTCAGATATCAGACATATATGTTGAATCGTTTCTTAAACTTAGTAGATTATGCATCTGCTGGTAAAGATCAGGCAAATACAAAAGATATGGTATTTTCAGCATTATTTTTGTCTTTCCTAACCACTGGCATTTGACAAAAAAAACCCCAAAAAAACCCCCCAAAGCATTAAATCCTATTTAACCATAAAACCGCAAGTCCTATGTGCCGAATTTCAGAATATGCTTTACAGTGGTGAATTTCAAGCAGATAAAACTAAATCCTTCCACAGTCTAGAGTGTCTAACTTTCTGAAAAGCTGTCTTCCACTCTTACCTGTTCTTTGAGCATAGCAAGTACGACTTCCATCCAGTGCCTAGCCTGGTTGAACACCATCCATTAAAATGTGTGCACACTTGAACCATTTTGGTTGGTATTACAAATTGCTCTAAAGTGTAAACTGTCTGAAAGATAAACATTACTATGTTCATCCTTATAGGACCAAGTCTGAACTTGTACATTGTCATGATCCGATTATTAGGTTCTTAGAAATACCTCTGCCCGAATTAAGGTGCAAACGAGACCATATGCCAGTCAATAGTATGGGTTTTATTTGATAGTAAATATGAGAGAGAGAGAGAGAGAGAGAGAGAGAAGAGAAAGGGAGGAAAAGGAAAAAAGGCTGAGGGGACAGAGAAGTGACAGAGGCAGAATAAAAGAGTATCACCACTCCGTGGGTCCCACTGGCATCCTGATGATTCTCTCCTGCCGGTCTTCTTGATGGTGAAGGTCCCCCAAAAGCACAGAGTGCCCTGGGTTAATATACCCTCAAGCCAGGGGGTGATGTCTAGGCATGTCCCTGGAGTTTGCCATTGTCTCTTGCAACAGACTTTGGATCTGTTGCATCACATGTGGTCCTGTAGTGCAAGGCATCCGGGGGGGCACCTTGGGGGGTCTTTGATGGTCTCAGCTGCCTCTCACGTGAAAGTCCCGTGGATTTTGGCCTGTGGGGTTGGGTTTCACACAGCTGGGCCAGTTTGTATAGCTGAGGATGGATGTTCAGTACCTCTGGCCAGAGGTTATGCCACACACCCAAAAATCTCCTCTCCCCCACCGCACTCGGTTGGGGGCGGAAGTTTGTAAGCCTGGCTTCTGTGAGCTGTGTTCCCCCACACCTCAAACTCAGCAGGGCATGATTCTCTCAGCGCAGCTGGTGGCTTTGGCTTTTTGGGGATGCATACCTTTCCCCCCAGCCTTGTTTGTTTCAGGTGATTGAACAAAAGGGCTTTCCCTTTATCTAATCAGCAGCTTGACTTTCAGTCCAAAGTCCCAGTCTTCAGGGAGGCATCTCTGGTTGTTGCCTTTTGTAGTATCAATGTTTGAGGCATGAATTATTTTCAGTCTCTGACATACATATAACCCAATTTTAACTCAGTGAAAGATTTGTAGGGCCCTCAGAATTTGTCCTGGTTTTGTACCTACAAGCTTCAATGAGAAATATACCATTAATTTCAGTTGGAACATTTTCAAACCCACAACACACCTTTCAAAATTCCTGCTTTTAGCTAGTTTTCAGAGACATTCTAATGAGGTGATATTGATAATGATACAGTAGTAGATAATGATGCAAAATTGCATTCAGTATTACATGTGGTCACATGGACCATCAGTAGTATGATTCCTTTTAAAAAAGAATAGTTTCAAATAAAGAAATTCTGGTAGTCTGGTGCTTCCTTTAAAACAAACACACAAAAAAAACCAAAGAAGCTGATTTCAAATAAAGAAAATAAAGGATTTGATCCTGCAGTCAGTGTACAAAAATAGATGGTGCAGGACCCCGTGGACATCAGTCATCATAGCTTCAGCTCTCCAGAAGGCAAATGGCCACATCTGAGTTGCCATCCTATGCTTCCTTTGTCATAAAGGAAGAAATTAGCATGTTTAGGCAGTGGCTTTCTCTAGTCAGTTTTAGACTTCTGATTCAGAATTAATCATGTCCTATGAGTACTAATTTGTCTCCATTTATTACAAAAGGTGTCAAGATCAGTAGGTCAAACTGTCATACAGATATTTACATTTGGTCAAAGGAATTCCACCCCAGATTTCCAAAAGAATACTTGCATTTGAAGTTTAGGTCACCGTAGTACCAAGCAAAGACAGATTCCTACTGTGTACTCAATCTCACCATTGACATTGTTTTGTATCCTTAAATAGTATTAAAGCTTTTTGACAATTTTAATTAGTGTGTAGATAATTCCTGTTCTTTAAAATAAGCAGGGTCTAAATAATTAGTGAGCTATAAATAATTCTGGTAGAAGAGACATTGGGAGCCTTCTAGAGACCATAATTTATCAACAATTGGGAACATTAACATCAGGCATTCCAGCCATCTTTCTGATAAGAATATTAAATATGCAGCCAGATCCAAAAGATGGAAGTACAGATCTGACCTCCATTCAGCAACATAAATAATTAATCCACCTGTCTATCTACCTATCATCAATCTACTAAACTCAGTGCTTCAGCTTGTTCTGTAAGTTTTGTAGAAAGAGAGGACTTGGGGAATTAAACAAGTTTGTAACTAGAACCATGCAGTTTGAATAAATCTTTTTTGATTGCACTTGATCTTTTCAGGAGAGTCATAAATCATTTTTTCCTTGTACTTGTGCTGATTTCCTTTCTTAACTTGAGGCTATCAGGGTTGAAAATGTAGTTTGCTATCCTGAGTGTTTTGTTTGCTGTAGTGTTATATACAAATGGGTTTTTTTGCTTCCATTGTCTCAATGTTAGAAATAGCAACAACAGCATATTCCATGTAAGGTCCTGCAATACTATTCATCGACATTAAAAATGACTGATTTTTTGGCATCTTTGAATAGGACAAAACTCTTGTGAGGAATCAAATCCACTGATGAGGGTAGCTGGGTGCTATTTAGATGGTGATGGGAGCCTGTTGCAAGGCCGCTTTCAACATTGTCTTCATCTGAATCATGCAAGACTTTCAAACTGTTCTGACAAATTCTTATAATCAAGATGTTTGATGGCCCTATGTGACCACTTCAGAAAATGCACAATTCTTCTCGATGTAATTTCTTAATTTGTGTACAAAACATCTGTTGTCTCTCTTTGCTATATGCAATAGACTGCTATGTGACCAAACCTGCATAAGCAGAAACAGTTATTTTATATTATTTATACACCCTTTGGTCAATTCTACACCATGTCTCTGATATGGTCACATTTCCCTCCCAGGAGGACCAATACAATTAAGTGCACAAATGGCTTCTACCAACTGGTCTATGCACAGCCTGGGAAATGTCTGACTGTCCAAAACTCCCACTTTCTGAAGCAGTTAATCAAATGCTTTGTTTGACAGTGGCTAGGAGTTTGGTCAATCATCTTGTTTCAAGTCAGCCTGCTGTTTCAAATCAATTCATTGTCTCATCTATGCAGAGATGAGCCAGAGAGTTTCTAAGAGCACTGTTTGAGTGCATACAAGAATACCCTTCATACGCAGCCAAACAACAGTTATAGCTGTAGGGCAAACTTGAATTTCATCCTTATATTGCTCTTATAACTTAAGTTCCATGCCAAGAGAAATACACAAATTAGTTGGAGAGGTAAAATTACGATTCAGGGCTACTTCTTGGAAAGGGAAGAGGAGTCTTTTGATGCTTTGCAATCCTCATTCTGATTTCTGTACTAGACAGAATAGATGAAGATCACAAAGTTATGAAAATCATAAAGCCAGAAATTTCAATTCAACCACATGCATTCATCACTATGCCAATCCACTTTAGGAATTTATTTACATTGTGTTTTAAAATGTGAAAGGTAACTTTGTGCCTTTTAAAATATGTCTTAATACTTATATATACTCTTAGAGGGCTTCGTAGCTAAGGTCCTGTTCAGATTGCAGTAGTACTCCTACTCCTATTATTATGGCCAACCTTTTCTGAACATGAATAATTATTAAAAAAAAAAAAGCAGTCAGCTTTATCTCATTTGTATTAATTATATTCTGTGTTTCATTTGTTTTGTGTGTCATTAAATACATTTGGGAAAAGACTCATTTTTGTTGTTCCTACATGTTTTTTCATTATAATTGTTTCTATTGCAGAACTAATTAAATATTCTAAAGTTCTCTCCTTTAAATGTAATTACCTTTTAATGAAATGCATACATATTTCTCACTATTATTGGTTAACCTTTAGCTACCTTTTCTATTTCTCTTTCTTCCACTTATTGCTGCAATTACACTTTGCACTTAAATAATGTTATTAACCTGGGAATTTTGACAGAGGCAAAAAAGTTCACTCTAGCTTATACAGATTGGATGATCACAGGGTATTATAACCTAGATTTCAAGAAACAGGTCTCAAATTATTTTATTCTGATATTTTGATGCTTGGTGTAGCACATTTTACCCTTATTTACCTGAGTATTTACATGACATAAACTTCTCTGGAAATACTAATTTAATAAACAGTCCAAAACAGCGCATTTAGAAAGGAGGAATCTAGAATGGTCTTCTAAGGTCAGGCATCTTACTTTCTTACCGACCTATTCCCCTTCACTGCAAAAAAACTTCTAAACTTACCGTAACCAAAGCTGGATAGTTGAATATTGTAAGACACATGATGTGGATACCTTCTTAAATTGATTCAGGTTGCAAGCCTTAACCAATGGCTCTCTGAAACAAATTGTCTTGAAAATACAGACTTATGTGGCTTGACTTTGGAAGTGAATATAGGACATTAGTTTCCTGACTGCTAGAACTTTCCTTCTGCTTCATGTGAGCACTGTCTCATGTGGTTATTAACAGTCTGTTGGGCCTAACAATGAAGATAAATTCTAGCTGCAATTCTTTACAAGAAGTTTGATGGTACAATCTTTCTGCAGCTGCTTCTCTAAATCCTAACAACCTAAAATATCAGGGGGGTCAGAACCCAGAATAGAAAAAAAAAAAAAAAAAAAGGGGGAAGAAAGAAAAAAAAAGGGAAAAAAAAGACAATTCAAGAGGACAGACAATTATGGGGAAAATTTACTGGACAATGATTATGTGAGCCACATGTTCGTAGCTTAGTTTTCCAGCAGTCTCTATCATCCCCTCAATCTATCGGATATGTTATATAGATGATAGGTAAAATCAGGATAGGCAGAGTGTGCTCAGGAACCAGCTCACCCAAAGCCACTTATGAATAAATTATCAAATCTTCAGATGGGGAAACAAGACATTTATACATGGCAACATAGCAGGCCCCTAAACCATGCTGAAATTGCTCTTTTACAATTGTTTCTCAAGAAATAACCTGATCAAAATTGTGTGCAGTCATTTGTACCAATTTGGTAGTACATCCTTCAAGTGTCAAGTGTAAGGCTCCAAAAAACTCATTCAACGAGACTTTTAAGGGCTTATGGTTGTTCATACACTCTTGAGTTAGATGCATGGGAGAAACACCAATAAGATAGTCTCAAGAGGTCAAAACAACAACAAGAACTTTACTGACGACTTTGGAAAATCAGAGAACTTTGGCAAAAGCTTAGTGCAACATTCAGTCAACATAAAATGCTTCCTGAAGCACTAACTTGGCCCATTCAACTTAGCAACCTCTAATCCCATCTGATTTTAAGTTACTCAAAAATTCCAAGATGGAATAATAAAAACAAGATAGAAAAGATAATGAAAAGAACAAATATAACTACCACTCCTGGTTCCAGCAGTATTCAGCTGATAGAAGTTCCAAAAGGAGGTTGGGTCAAGACATGTGCTTGCCTTGCATTCTGCTTTAAATACCCCTTCCTGGGCCCTTCCTCCCGGTGGGATTTCCTGTCTGGTGGCCACTCAGGAGCTGGGTTAGGGGCTCCAGAGGCAGGTGTGGAGCATTGCCTCTATTATGCCAGGAATTGGCAGCCATTGTGCGGCTGGCATACAGTCTGGGGGATGTGGGGTGTGCAGAGCAGGGTGTCGCCTCACCAGAGCAAGGCCTGACCTGTCCCTTCTATCACACAAACCAACAAAAAATATGGAGCCAGCAATCCTTCCCATCTCTCACAGCAAGGCATGCAGCGGTAGCAGCGGTAAGTTCTTTGGCTTCGTTCAAGATTGAGGGTTTGGGGAGGGTTTCCAAAGGCAGGGAAGCATGACCAAGGGCAGAGACCCCACCAGGAGACAGCAACTCTTGGTGAGCAAGTGCAGCACATTTAAATGGCCCAAGGGAGTGCTAGACTGTAATAAATGCATATTATAATGTTGGCTTTTCACAAATAAAATGAAGGCTATGTGTAGCTTTATTATAAGAATATAGGTTTTTGTAATAATAACTAATGCTTTTATTTTCTGTTAAACTTAGACATAGTAGTAGGATAGCTGATACAGTTATGCTTGTAGCAACTGAACTGTCTGCTTGGCTGGATAACATCCAAAGGACATGGGATGAAGACTCCTGACTACTATCAGCACACTCAGGCTGCAGGAACCAAGGACCAAAGCCCAGTCTGGAGAACGATAACAAAAAGGGAGCCAAGAAACATGCATGCTCTAAAAAGGCGGACCCAAGGAGGAGCCATGCAAAACAGTTCCTGGAAAATGGAAATTAGTTGGGGAGGGTTATGAATATGCATTTTTGTTGATGAATATGCATCAAGTTGATGTATGTAAGGAATGTCTCTGTAACCACAGGTGTGCTCTTGGCCGAGTGCCAAGCACTCTAGTGCTAGTGTTTTTTTGCTTTATTATGTTTGTCCCCTATTGTCTTTTATTAAACTTTTAAATTCTAACAGGAGAGTGAACTGCATTTTTCACACAGACCCAGGAGCACTGCCAGCAGAGTGGGCAAACAGAGGGTGGGGCATGGCAGTTTGCACAGGAGGGTGTGTGGGGTGGGCCTGGCACCCTGCTTGTAGGTCCACATCCCAGGGAAGTGCTCTAGGTCTCTTCCATAATGGTGGATACTTGCCCCAGAGTTAAAACTAGTGTTTCTACGGAAAAAGCCCATGAGATGTCTGATGCTTCCACGCAGACAGACCTGGTAAGGAAGGAGATTGCTGTACACAGCTATAGACACCTACATGCAAGGTTTGCAAGGAGAAGCTCTACCAACAGCACACAATGGATACCTTAACAAGAAACAATGAGCTCTCACAGCTGATGTCTCCATTAAGACATACTGTAGAACCCAGCTGCCAACCTGACAGGGCGTCACATGAGTAATGCTGTCATCTGGGAAGTAAGGCTGGAGATGTTACTGAGAGGGTGCCACAACTAGTCAAGGGCAGACATTACTATGCCTTACTACTCTTTCATGTGGGCATGAATGAACTGTGAGTCACTGCATGTGTGTGAAATATCAATCCAATGTAATATTATTCTATCTTCATTTTACAGTCCCTTTTTGCGGATTCAGTTAGATAAACATAGAAGCAATTTCTCAAGTTCCTTCTAAGAAAGCAAAAGGAGTGTTCTTAAATCTGTCTGCTCATCCAAAATCACGTCATCTCCAAATCTGTATAAAAAGTAACTGACTTCTGCCCTTCCTTTGCATAGACATGTTGGCCACTCTTCTGTTTGGATATGTAATTATTTATCACTAATAGCACATGGTGTTGGATTGATATATTGACATAATTTAACATACAGTACGCTCAAATAATATTCCTTTATAGAGGAAGTGTGTAAATGGGTTGAAGAGTGAGTGACAGCTCACACATGCAAAATCTGTGAGGTGAATTAGCAGTCTTAAATACGTATGATTGATTACTGTGCACAGGTTCCTTATTAATGTGGAAGAAGTGCATGAATATATTCTTTGTCATCTACATATCACAATTTGAGATTCTGCATTCAATCAAATAATTCCATAATTTATACAGTAGTGTTGTGTTATGGCTTTTGGCTCCTGCACCTTCTTTTAAAGACCTTATCTGAAAAGGAGAAGCTTGACTGGTTTTGGTAACCTGCCAGACTTATCTGCCAAATAATGGTTTTCAAATAGAGACTTCTTGGTGCAGGTTATGCTGTGAGGTTATGTTTGAAAGGGTGTGGGAAGCATGAACTACCTCATTTAGTAATAAGATAATAATAACTTCATTAATCTCTAAAGATAATGGCACAGATTAATAATTGCTTTTATATTCACTGCTGGAAAACATGCTGTTTTTGAAAAGTAGTGTGATGGCAAAAGGGAGCAGCATTTATTCACCTTCAGAGGTACTTGATATCACATAATGCAGAATGTGAGAGTGGGCTGCATCATTCCCCACTAGAAAAAACTTTGTATTTCTAATTTGGATGAATACAACAGAGGAAGAAAAATCTCAGTTTTTTGCAACAGTGATAGAGAATTATATTAATTCTTTATGTCTCATACTGTCAGACTGTTTAAAATTTAATAATCAGAAATGTAGATGATCAGTTGAAGGCTATTATTCCTGTTCATCAGTGCTGAACAGCCAATAAAATATATTCTGAAGTTACCAAGAGATTATTCTCTGTCTTATGAAAGAAATACTTGTTATTTCCCAGTCTGTACTGAAACCAGTCCCAATCATTAAGTAATCATAATCAGAATAATCTCAAACTAGACTTTTTTTGACAGGTTAAATATCAAGGCCAAAATCAAACTACTGAATCCTTCTATTTTAAGTTGTATATGCAGTGAGGGATGATCATGCACGAAATGCAGAAATCATGTTTGAAAGTGTAAATTTATTCCAGGTTAGTTTTCTAAATGTTTGAAATAGAGTAATCTCAAACTGCATAATCTCTTTTATGTGTGTATAACAGTACAGGTATCAGTGGACTTGCTGTTGTCAAGATCTGAAATAATGCTTCAACTAGATACTTTTTTCTTTTGACATATACATTAAATGTGCATAGAATGTTCATAAAAATTCTTTGTAGATTTCTTTTCAGTGTAATTCTGATGTGGACTGAGGATATGGAGTGTTACCTTTTCAGAAGTAAAGAACAGAAATATCACCTACCTGTCTGTTTGTACAAATTGAACACAAACAACATCAACTAAAATAAGGCAGAGAGCTATAATTTGCAACTCATCAAGAGTGTGTTAAATTAAGGTGTTTTTCTCTATACACCAAGAGTAAATAAGTTTAGCAGGTCTTTCTCCTGCTAATATGCCGCAAGTTATATGCTTATTCACTTTCATTTTACTAGGAGCTGCAGTGTACACTTAACCAAAAGAGAAGGTGTCACCAGTATTCGATAAACAATATTTTGTGCAAAGCTTCTTCCTCTTCAAAAGCTCTCCGGGGGAAAAAGATATTGGTAATTTACTTTTATTGAAGCAGTTCTCACTTGGGAGTAAACATGTGTGAGAATGATGACTAAAGATAGATAAGTCCTCTGTGCATCCCAATTTTAAATCCAAAGAAAACATCAGTGATGAAAATTTTCATGCTGTGCCTCTCTAATTTGTCCAGTTGGATGCATTTTAGGCATATTTTCATAGAACCACAGAACACGGTGCTTACTTTGTGCTTTTTGTTCTCCTGCTGCCCCACACAGATGTCTGGTGTTTTTTGTTGTTTTGATTATTGGAAAAACTTCTATTTGTAACTTCATAGGGACAAATAAACAGAGAACAGCCATATCCCAGTCTGTGACATAAAACTCAACATTTTCCTAGCTCAGATATAGATGTTGAATTGTTTCTGATACTCAGTAGATTATATATCTGCTGGTAAAAATCAGGCAAATACAAAAATTCGGTATTTTCAGCATTATTTTTGAGTATTTGAGTAGTTTAATTGGAGTAGTTTTGCTTCTCAATGACAATAAGTTTATTTTCGATTTTCTCATATTTGTACTGCCACTTACACATTTTCTCAAGGACAACTATTCTCAGCTTCAACAGTACTCAGCTCCCATTTCACAACCTGTCAAATGGCCACTCAGGCAGAAAAAAATCAACCCATATGTAGTCTCTGTAGACTGAAAATTAGCTTGCTCATAGTTATGTCTCCTCATGGGAATTACTAATTCACTGATTGCTGAAAAGGCTGCCAGCACTAACAGGAGTCCTCAGTGATCACTGGAAAAAAAAAAATACCAGTAACCTCTGCTTCATATGAGCTCAGTAAATTTTGCCTGTGTTCATACTCACTCACACTGGCTGCACAACACTTATCTTTTTAATCTAGTTGTGAAACTAGTAATTGAGTGCTTGAGTCCTGTATTTTGAAGCCACAAGACAGGATTACTTTCACTTAACTTTCAACATTTACAATGTAGCTTTCTACGTATGAGGTAGTTATCCTAAGCTTTCTTTTTACTGCAGACAGTTAATCACTTAGTGATATGATTCATCTGACCTATATTAGACATCAGTTTTAGGATAAATCTACAGCTGCTCAGATTAATCCTATCTAATGTGACTTTATCATAGAGCACTAAGAGTATTAGAGACTTAGAAATAAATGTAAATATTCCTAATATTTTTTTCCTGCAAGCCTCCTTTGATGAAATACAGAAAATTAGAACTTTTAATGTCTTTTCTGACAGAATATGCTAATAACAGAAAACTGCATAGATCAGACTCTCTGGGTTAATCAGGGTTCTCCATGTGGTGTGGAATCCAGTGACTATTAAAGATTTTTAATTTCTGCTCAACTTACTCCTATTAATAGATATAAAAATATTATTAAGAAGAATTTATTTCCTGGATTATTTTAAACGACAGATTCAATACAGTCGAGCAGGAACATTCAGTTATATTTAACCTTCCTTATGAGTGGTTTGACTTGATGATCTGACCTCTTAATCAAGGATTTTATGATTCTGATTAGTTGATGTCTATGTGTCTTAAATATTAATGTCGACAATTTATAGAACTGGAGGATTTTTTTCCGCCAATGTCTTAAAACGGTAATTCTGATGCTCCAATGAAATAATTGTATTAATATGGCAGCAGTATTTCTTTGTGACTCTGCAATAAAGCTGAGATTCCTTTTTGGTAAACAAAATGATATCACATATCAATTCAATTTAAAGAAATGGAAGCAAAACATTACATTGGCATTCAGCTAAACAGCAATGCAATTTTTCTAGGATTAGGTATCAATTGAAATCTGTTATGATGCAACACATGCACTTTATCCAACTCTTGCTTTCTAACTGTAGTTGCCATAACTACTAAAATATTTTTCCTATAAGTTTCCTGATTCAGCTGTATACACATCAGTCAGAAATACTGTCGTATATGAGCAATTATGAGCTGCTACAAATGGTGTAAAAAGCTACATGATGCCATATATTTTTCCAGCATGTGGTAAAGGAGGGATGGGCATAGGTGAGTGAACACTATCACTTACTTAAGACTCATATGTACAGAGAGTTTTAAATAGATGTCCTGCCTACTCTTTCCAATCCATGCTAAAAGTCAGACCATTGAACCTACTGTTCATCCTCAGGACATTAATATCTAAAGACAACAGCTTTCACCAACACTATTTGTCTAATGGACTGTTCCTGTGTCAGTCTGTTTGCAGCTGGTCCTCAAAGACTTTAGGAGGTGACCAATTCAGCCTCTTCTGCCACCTTTCCCACAAGCCCTCTAGCCCTTTCATTGTGCAATAATCTTTGAAATAAATGAGCACAAGATCTCACCAATAAGTCCTAAAATAAAAAAGAAGTCTACAGAGATCAATATTACTCATCTGTTTCCAGACGGGACGTGGAGAGACAGTTGACCTACATGTAAAGCTCCAAAATAAATATCAAAGATGTGATTCTCTGGAAATCCATATCTAATATAGAGTAAGATGACTGGGAGAAGTGGACCTTAAGGTTTATTTTTCTCCACCATAATTGCTGTTGGGCTAATTTTTAGTGCTTGTTACCCAGAATATTAGATTTTGTAGGCCCCCTGTTGAATATTTAGCTATTACAGCTATATAAGGATGCCAGGCATTCTGCTCAGTCCTTCAAATCTTATGACGTAATGTGTATAAATTAGCTGACACAGACGCTGACCTTTTTTTCTATCTTTAAGTAGAAATTTTCTTGTTTAACTCTTCAAGATTCTTCCAGCTTTCTTCAGCTTTCTGTGGAAAGTATAAGGCAAGACTCTGCAGGGCAAGAAAAACTTGCCACATTATACTGATAATTGTAAATATATGAGAGAAGAAAGTTGTTATTGTGCAGGAAGATTTCACAGCAGAACATTTTAACTTGTTTATTTGAATTTTTAAATAAAAGTTTATAAACAGGACAACTTCAAAATAAAGCCTCAAAATAATTTGTCACAGGGGGTAAAAATACTGGGGGACAAAAAGAAATCTAAAGATTGAAAAAGATAACAAAAAGTTTTGAGATTCATTCATCAGGGTTATCTACTCCATCTTTTCGTCATTGCTTGCCACCCAGCATGTTCTTCTGAATCACAAATACACACAGTTTATAAATTACTGTTGATTTAGTCAGTTATAAGCTGCATAACTTCCCGAGGTCTGTAAGGTTTGTGTAGATATTGCACATTCAGTACTTGGGCAGTATGGCTTTGCTACTGGTTGGCCAGAAGAGCTGAAGGTCTTTTCCTGAAAACAGTTTACCCTGAATGTATTTTGGCTGAGGTACACCATTTTCTTTATGCAAGGATGAGGACCCCAGCCAAAAAACTGGAGAGGTAATAAGAAACTTAGATAAATCTAGCTTTTAGTTCTCATTCCATGGCAAAGAAGATAATGCAACTTTACAAACATAATCTCTCACTGCTTCTTCCCTCACTTCAGCCTATGGCTGTAAAGTTCTGGGATAAAAGGGTTAAAGGATTTTAATTTTTTCTTAAAATGTCAGCATGTTCTATATTTCTTCCTCCCAAAGAAGAAAAAAATAGTTCTGTAGGCTGAGTAAAATTTTATTTGAACATTCAGCAAAGTAAATGATTACTTTGGATAATGTTTTATGGTGATAAGATGTCAGCTAATAGACTTGATTAGAACTGAGTCAGCAAATAGTTTTTTCTTTTTTCCTTTACAGACTCAAGTACGTAGAAATGGCTATAAAATGCTGAGAATGGACAGCAAAAATGTGTCTATTTTTGTCAATGTGTAAAATTCCAAGTCAGGAAGAAGTCCATCTTGCCTTATGGGGTGAGTTCTTGTAATTGCTTATAATGAGAAAAAAGACTGTTCCAAAAATAACTTCTGTTTCATGAATATCAAAAGGTGTCTAAATTTGTGTGGCTACTCTCAAACTAACTGTGCTTTATTTCCCCCCCAAAAAAAGGGTAAAATATTTGTGCATCTGTATGTATTTGAAACAATAGTATTTGTGTTTGTGAGATAATTGAAAGTCTGATTTTTTTTTTTTCTAGTGAGATCCATTTATTTGAACTTCAGATTTAACACCAACTTCTTTAGTGTCTTTTTTTTTTCCTCTATAATGCATTTGAAACCATTACAACTGAAATAAAAATTTGAATACTTAGAAAGCATAACCACTTCAGGAAAGAGAAACTTTCTTTTGTTTATATATCATCTTGTTTATATATCTAGATCGCGATCTAGACTGGACCCCTTACTTGCAATAAAGTATTTTGTTCCACTGTATTTTTTTCCAAAGTTATATTCACTGCAGCTCCTAATGCATTGTTTCATATGTTCTACTGTTTTCATGTATTGTAATGTTTTATTGCACTTGTAATGTTTTTTCTTTCTCCCCACACAATTAGCTTTGCAGTGAAGCAAGAACTGAAAAGGTGTCTTCTGATCACAGATGTTTTTCTCTCTACTGGACTGAAACAAAGTAGTATTAAAATTTATTGTGAATAAGGGAAATAGTCCATTCTAAATTTTGCCATATCCAGAATAAATAAGATGAATTTAGATTAGCTGGAACAAGGACTTTGTGTGTAGTTTGATAGATTGTTTCACAGCAGGAAGGAAAAATTTTGCAAGTGAAACATGCAGAAGGGAGGAAAGTAGCAAGGAATTAGGTTATATTTTAGCTGCAAATACAGAATCTCTATATCATACTTCGAATAAAGATGCCTTTTTAAAAGAAATAGAGGACTTCCACACACTTATAAAAACTTATGAAACCTCTTGGTTTTGAGTATAGAATTTAGGGTCAAAATATCCTCTGTTAATGATTGCTTGGGTTTCTTCATTTGCTTGCAATGGGCATTTGGCACAATCATTTGAGGTTACTACAACTTATTGTTAAAATGGAATTCTGACATGCAACTGCATACTGTAAAACTATTTTGCTATTTCCCTCTTTTCATAAAATCAAGGGTTAAAACTAAAAATGGAAAATCTTGTCTCTCACAGTAGACACTGATTTATGGGAAAAAAGGTATTTTGTCCATTTTCAGTAATTTCAGCAGATGCTGAAAATATTTTAACACAGAAATCAGGTTTATGACATCCAAATACAGAGGCTAAAAGCCTGGCCTCTTCATCATTAGTAGATTTTTCTCTTAGTTATATTTTATTTTCCACATGTTCACAAAGATTTGCAGGTGAGGAAAGAAAACTTCCAAATGGAATAAAGGAATGAGTTAATAATCGGTCTGTCTGATTCAAATAATAAACACGTATAAGATAGGAATACAATACTAGTAGTAAAAAATTATTTTTTCTAAGCACTCTTAAGGTGTAAGTACTGCCAAATCTGCTAGAAAGGCCAGATGTTTTCTGGTGCTTCTTGTGCTCTTAAGGCATACTCTTATAAACAAACAACTCAATTAACACAACCTCTTATTTGTTGTTCTAATTCCTGCTCAATAGCTAACTGATTTTAACTGTCAGTTCAAAAAATACTCCCCTGCTGTCACACAAAGAGAGGATGATGTCTTCAAACATAAAAATGGATGTCTGCAAATGTTGCTACTATATTTTAACGAGTTTCTTATTTGGATTTTTCATAGGTCTAAAAAGGGTTTGTTGCCATATTAGCTATTTTGGCTATTTTGGCAGAACCCAAATGATAGCATGATCTATGCCAACAGAAAAAAAAAAAAAAAAAGGCCTGAAAGTTAAATCAGCAAGAATACACTTTTTTTAAAAAAAAAGCTACAAGTATTCTATTAACCATGCTTGAGAATACTCCTGGGCAGAGGCTTGTTGGCAGACAACAGTCCATATCTCAGGTAGTACACTTTGTCTGCTTTCACACCATGATAACTCTATACAAAGCGCTGTTAGAGATGGTCCCTACATTTTAAATACCAGAGTGTTCCTGAAAATGGTTCAGGAGAGTGATAGAGTGATAGTTGGCATAAGATAAATGCATCTTAGGAAAAGGTCAAAACATACAATTTATGTGCCTCAAAATATAATTTCTCCAACAAAGCAGTATTAACTGTGTTTATCAATGGACATGTAGGACTTTTTTTTTCCACAGACTCAACTGGTGTAGGTATGCTGAGAGAAGATTTTAACGTAGACTGTGTTACATCTGCTAGAAAAGACAGTACACAGAAAACCTACTCTGCAAAAACAAAGCTACAACACTTGCACTGGAGAGATTGTAAGTGGTAATGTGCCTTTTCTATGGATTTTTTTTAGAAATGTTTATTTCTCTCATGTACTATCAGAAGTTTTCAGAGTAGCAGCATGGGGGGAAGCAGTGTGTGGCAGTACCAGTGATTACAAGAAAAGTGAAACAAGGCCAGGAACTAGCAGACAGTGTGAGATATTTCCTACCAAGCAGAGAATCTTACAAAGCAAACTTACAACCGGCTTTCTACTTATCTGGCACCAGAGGATACCAATGACCAGGACTGATGAAATTTCATATATAAGCCTGAAATACAGAGTTAACATTGCAGTCAGTGCACTGAGAAAGCAAAAGGGATGCAAAGGTGGATGCTGGTTCACAGGAAAAAGCCTACAGTGGTGACTGTGCATCAAATTTCCAACGGAAGACTCAGAAAGAAGGTAAATCTAATCTGTATCCTGTAAACTCTCCAACTTTCCCAGTCCCTCAACTATCCATTAATTTTCAGAGAAAAGTGAATATCACATCAAACCTTGAAGATTTGTTCTCATGTATGTAAGGATGATTCCAGTGTTTCAGCTAAAACAATTTGTAAAGGAGATGTGTCCATAAACAAAAACACTTTTCCAATTCACATTCTCTGTGAAATGAAATATATTAAAAATGCATTATTCTTTTGGGTTTAAAAAAAAAATCAAGCTTCTTGTCTTTACTAACCACAAGTTTTCTTCCAATTCGTCTTAATTCAAAAAAGCATAACCATTTAATGCACATCTTCTGCACTTCTCAGGTATCATCACAAACCTTTTATATAAGTAGTCTTTGATTTTAAAGAACTTCCATAAAACCCTAGCAATATAAATATATCCTTATGCTTTATGAAAATTTTTTATATGTTGAAAACTGACAAACAAGGCAAAATATTGTGGCTACTCAGTGCTCTAAATATCTAAATATTTTCTAAAGCAATCCCCTTATGAGACTTAGGTATGTGACTGGGGAAAGAAAATGAACCTGTATTTTTCCAACTCGCAGTTGATGTATACCAGAAAGCTCACTGAAGTTTGCAAAAAAAAATTAAAAATACTGTGTGTAAAGAAGATCAGTGTTAGTTCTGTATCAGGACTGGGATTATGCAATGATGTCTTATATTTTCTTTCTTTTCTGAGACATATGCCAAGGTCCAGAAAAATATTTTCATTAAAATGTGTTAATTTGTCTCTCCAAAGATAGATAAACTACCATATGAAACTTAGGAAAAAATGTTCTCTTAACATTGTTTTTCTGCAAGCAGAAAGTTGCCACCTGAAAGCATTCACACTTGTTCTGACTTGATCTTAAAAACAGGGTTACTTTTTTCTTCAGTGCTCACTGCTACAAATGTACATTAACTTTGAGGGACAAAAAAAAAAAAGAATTATCATTTTGCTTATTCAGGTAGGAAATAGGGTCATCTTGGACTAGGGCCAGTGGTTTCTGTCAATTATCCCTGCTGTTAATTCTAATATTAGAGAGGCAATTATCATATAAGATCCATTGAAATTACTCCATGAAAACAATTTCGTACCAGCTTGATTACCACCTGGATTCTCCTGATAGAAATTTTTTAAAGTGGTAAGCAGGGAAAAGTATTTTAAAACAACCAAACAACTACCTAAAACCCAAACCCCACAGTATAGTCTGCATTCAATTAAGGAATCCTTGAGGGATCAGTTCTTGTGTGACTAAAACACAAAAATAAAGCTATACCTTACATATGATTATGTACCTCTGGTCATTGTTGTTTTATATTTTGTTCAGAATACAGTAATAGTCTAGGGCAGATGAAGGTAAAGACTGGATATGATATGAATCTCTTAGAGTCGGAGTCTTCATTATTTACACTGAGGAATAAATTATATTCCAATAATACCATAGTTTTTAGAAGGTTGCTCTTTAGTCAAAATAAGATTTTTTTTTACAGGTATGTAGAACACAGGG
Source organism: Orthonyx spaldingii (assembly GCA_013397795.1). Lineage (NCBI taxonomy): Eukaryota > Metazoa > Chordata > Aves > Passeriformes > Orthonychidae > Orthonyx > Orthonyx spaldingii. The sequence goes on along the minus strand of VZTJ01005116.1, from coordinate 482,590 downwards.
CAGAAAACAAGAGTCAACAGTAATCAATCTTGCTTCCAAACGGAACATATTACCTTGCTAATCTATCAGGCCATCTGAACAAACAAACCCTGGTAGAAAATCTGCATAGCAAGGCTTTTAAACAGAGAACATAATCTTTCCACGACCATTAGGACAGAATTACTATTGCTGTTTGAAGTTTAGTGATAAATGAGAAGTATTCTGTGTTCAGGTGGTGTTAATTTCATGATGAAGACTCAACTAAAGGGAACATTTTAAGCTGTGGCTGAAGTTAAAAAGTAAAGGAGTTGAAGTCAATGGGTCTGTATGTATAAGTAAATGTTTTTGAACCTGTTCCTTCTTCAGATCATCATATCTGTAGCTTAATCAAGACTGTGAAAGATAATTCAGAAGGAAGCAGTGAGTACTCTGAGCCTTGTTTGGTAGCTTGAGCAATCTTCAGCAGCTTTAGTGGTGCTGTTTATACAAATAGAGAAGGCAATTTTCCTTTACTCAAAATAATTCACGGTATATTTTTACACATCTGTTATATGATGACATGAGCTCTCCATTGACAATATGACAGTCTAGCTCAGATGTAGATGGATATAGTGTGGATGTGAATATTTGGTAACTGTTCCACCACCTTGTTCTTATTGACTTCTGTAAGGATGTCAAAGTCCACAGAATGTGGCTTAGAAACAAAAAAATCATACAAATCATACAAAAATTATACATATAATAACAAACAAACAAACTTATCCCTTATTCCAGGTCTAAATAAGATATATAAAACCACAATATTTAAAAAACATCTTGTGCACCCCCAAAATAAGCATTTGCCTAACATACTGGTTATCAGAAAGCAGATAGATGGAAAAGAAAAAACACCACTAAGGATTATAAAACTCAGTTTTGTGCACTCACAAGGACTAGTGCATTAACTTCTGGTTAGCATATTTCAGAAAGATGCGGGACAACACATGGGTTTCAAGGTGGATGGATAAAAGCGATTGGAAATAATAAAATTTTATTTGTGATAAACAAAACCGAAAAGGCTGATATTTAAAGTAGTTTAAAGGACAGATGAACAACAAAGAATGTGACAATGCGCATAAAATAGCTAAGTGAAGACAATTCTTGTATTCCAGTCTATCTTTTTTACATTCTACAAGAAGAAAAGAAACCATAAAAGCTGGCTAACAGCAAACTGTCTTTCTTAGCAGGAAAAAAAGCAGCTGCTTTCTTTAAAACCTCCAGCTCAGCAAAACCCAGACTCTGCAACCCAAGACAAATGTAATTAAGGTACATACACATGCAATTGTCCTACTTACCTAGAAACAGCCACTGGGAGATTTCTACCTATACTCCAATTGTGCAAGAACACAGCAGGAGATCTGGTAAATATGTAAGTGGCTGAAGAGTGTTAATACTGCCCTGGGGCTCTGATTCACTCTGCCTACCTTAAGGCAAGTAGTTGAGGAAGTCAGTACTCTCAGTAAGTAAGTATCCCAAACTCCTGTGTAACCAATGAGGAGACACAGGTAAGTAAAATATGCTGTGAATAACTTCTGCTAAGATCTCTGCTAGATGTCTAAAGTAGCAAGCATATGAGCACTTGTTAAGTGTTTGAAAATGTAGTGTTTGTGAAGGTGCACAGGCCCTTGAGCATAACTTTAATTAAATGATTAAGAAATAATTGTATCTCTGTTTTTATTAATCTTGTGAAACAATGGTGTTTGCATATATGTTTGTTTAAAGTCATATAAATGTTTTGCGCATTTGCAATTGCCAATAATATATGCACTTGAGAAAAGGCTAACACTCAAGATCTATGTATGATTCTTATGCCAACTTCCAGTGTCTTACACATTGTTAGGGTATTACAACAATTGTATTTTGAATTGTCTGTGGACATACTGGCTGTCTAAAGAGCTGAAAATGATGGTGTATGTCATCCAATATTAATAGTTGTTTATTGGTAGTTGCAATAATTTTAAGAACATTTGTAAAGATTAGGGGGTTTTCTTGCTCTTCTTTTTTTTTTTTTTTTGCTACTAAGACATAGCCTGGAAATACTTCTTTCTTTCTTTCTCAGTAAACCAGTTATTTTCATAGGTATTTGCTACTTTGCTTTATCATCTCTGCATAACCTGGTATACTTAGCAGGTAAAACACTTCTTGAGCTTACACTGACCAACGTCTCACACTAAGTCATGATTTCAGTTACCCAGAGCCCTTGAACTTGCTTTGTCTAGCCATGATCCATTCTCACTTTCATTCTTACCAGCTATTTCATCTGTTCAACACTTAATTGCCACATTAATATACCTCTCACTTCTATTTCCTCATGTATCACCTCTCACTGTTCTCCTCTAAACAAGCCCTCAGAAATGTAATTTCATTTTGGTCTAAAAGTACTCTGAGGTCCTTAATTCTCTGCTCTCTCTTTTACTGAGCAAAAGTCACTTTAAATAAATCCTGATTACAACAATTTTTCGATTTAGATATTCCATTTTTAAAATTTACAGTGTTTGATATAAACACAAGATTTGGACTTGTGGTTTTTTGCCTTATTTTCCCAATTGCATGAAAATGAGAAGCATTCTTTCTTCAGTCCAATCTTTTTTTGATAGATAAGCACCTACCAGTTTAACAAATTGAGCACTTCCCATGGCAACTTTCAATATGGCATTTCACAAAATAAAGTGGTTGCTATACTTAAAGACCATTGGAATGCTTACAAAGGAAGTTAATAAAACTGCCAATAATTTTGACATAGATTTTTGTGAAGGAGAGATAGGAGGAGGGGATTGTATTCTTGAAGAGACCCCTTTGTTGTGTTTTCATAAAACATTATATGCCCTATGTCAAATTAATATTGAGAGTACTCATCAAAATGCCTGTTTTGAAAGGTACCAAATGAACAGTCTTGGTTGGCATAAAGAGCAGCTCCTCAACCATGGCTGAGAAAGTCTGAATTCTCTTTGGGGCTACTACCAATACAACAATTTGAACAAAAAAGAAAAGCCTGGTGTTAGGGTTCCTAACAGCAGAACCTGCCAGTTGACCAAACAATATAGAACATAAAGAGCATAAAAAGAGATGGTTGTATATACATTATTAGCAGACAAGCACATAGGGTAAGAATGTGATTTTTACTATTATGCTATTCTCAATTCTAGAAATTTAATAAAGGTTTTCCTCTATCACTGTTTGGGTTTGGTTTGGTTTTGTTTTTTTTTTACATCTTTTCTCAATTAGATCTTTGGCATTGTATTCTGTGAACAATAAGGAGGGGAGGGGAGGCGAGGTGGGGAGGGAGGAGAGGAGGGGAGAGGAGAGGAGAGGAGAGGA